>WAAE01005225.1:19066-31655 GCA_013400495.1 Nicator chloris | reverse complement strand
TATTATATTATTATAACATTTATGATATTGTATGTATTAGATAACATATATATAATTTAATAATTTTAAATACACGAATTTTATAACATTTAAATAATGATGATAATGTCAATACTATTTATAATATAATTTTCTAATATTTCTCATAATTTAAAATAATAATATTTTTATAATAATAATTTTAATTAGATATACATGTTGATATCTATCTATCTATCTATCTATCTATCTATCTATCTATCTATCTATCTATCTATCTATCTATCTATCTACCTATCTATCTCAAAATATATATGGAGACCAGTTCTGCATATCACTCTGACAGGGATTAATTACAGCTTCCTCCAGCACGACCAGAAAAGTGATTAAATCCCACCAAAACCCCATTCTACAACCCAAACTTTACGTTCCACGCGATGCCACAAATTACCTCGAGTGCTGGGGGCGTCAGTGGGAATTAATTGGATGAGTTTAATTCCTGCCCAGCAGGGATTTGGATGCAGTGCCTCCCGCGGGAAGACGCGGGATGAAAAGGAACCTGGAGGTGTCTGGCTTTTATTACGGCTCGAACAATGCCCCATTGATTCCCAGCTCCTCTGCAGACAGCTCGGGAACAAGGCCCGCACGGCAAAGTTGAGACGAGGACAGAGGTTCCCCAATTCCGGCGCGGCTCCGAGCTCTGGGATTGCCCCCGCCGGAAGGAATGGATGGGATTGGGGTTTGGAAACGCCAGGAATGCGAAGAGATTTCACTGAATGGAGAGGATTTCAGTGAGAAGAGCAGTTTCACGGGTTTTTCCAGGGTTTTTGGTGCTGGAATGTTTCTCCTGGGCTCATTAAAAGGTTCCTTCAAAAGTTTTTGTCCCACAGAACACCCAGCACTTTTCTCGAGGGCGGAATTTCCTCAGGTTTTTGTTGAGGGTGGAATTTCCTCAGGTTTTTGGTGAAAGCTCCACCTGTACAAACGGAAGAGATCTCTGAGACCAAGTCCAGCCTTTGGCCAAATCCCACCCTGCCCACTCAGACTGCCACAATGCCTCATTTTTGAACAATTTCAGGGAATTTTTCCCTGAAAAAAGTCTTGAAACGCAAAGCTATTTTGCCGAATGGAGAGGATTTCAGTGAGAAGAGCAGTTTCACGGGTTTTTCCAGGGTTTTTGGTGCTGGAATGTTTCTCCTGAGCTCATTAAAAGTTTCCTCCAGAAGTTCTTGCCCCACAGAACACCCAGCACTTTTCTTGAGGGCAGAATTTCCTCCGGTTTTTGGTGAAAGCTCCACCTGCACAAACCCACGGGGATGAGGAGGGGTTTGTGCAGTTTGGGATTTTCTGGTTTATACAGACAAGGCCACGGTCAGAATCCCAGAATCCTGGAATGGTTTGGGCCGGAAGGGGATGTTAAATCCCATCCCGTGCCACCCCAGGAGTTCTGCAGGGAGGCTTTGACATCCCAGAATCAGGGAATTCTGGAATGGGTTGGGTTGGAAGGAACCTTGAAAGTCACCCCTTGTCATGGGCAGGGACCCCTCCCACTGTCCCAGGTGGCTCCAACCTGGCCTTGGGCACTTCCAGGGATGGAGCAGCCACAGCTCCTCTGGGAATTCCATCCCAGCCCCTCCCCTCCTCACAGGGAAGGCTCTTCAGCCCCCACCCCGTGTCCCCATGAGCTCCAGAGGGTTTAAATTTGGGTTTTCCCTGGATTGTTCCCCCAGGAGATCAAACAAAAGCTGACACGGCAAAGTCGTTGTCACCAAAGACACCTTCCAATCCTTCTCCTCCCTTCCCTGGCTGCTCTCTGGGGCTTTAAAAAACCAGTTTCCCCAAGGAGGTGCTGGGAGCTGGGCACAGACACCAGGGAGCATCCCTGGAATTGGCTGAATCCCTTGGAAGCCCCTCCAGCTCCCAGCCCCATGGAACATCTCCAGCGGCCGCGGCCCCTGCTGATTTTACAGCTCCCCAGCTGTTAAATCACTTAAATCAGCTCGGGCTGCCCTCAGCCCTCTCCCATTCCCGTCACTTCCCACGTCAGAGGCTGCTGGAGCTCGGAATTCCCACTGGGAGCGGAGGTGGGGTCCGTGGGATCGCGCACTCCGCGGAGAATCCCGGGAATTGCCGCGGCCCCCGCCCCGCCAGGAGGATGAGAAGCCCTCGGCCCCCTGAACCCTGGGCAGGCTCTGCAGGGCAGCCAGGGGCTCCCTCTGTTTTTCCAGGCGCTTCTCTCCTGGCCCGGCTCTGGCTCCCGGTGCTGATTGTCCTTTCTAATCTCTTGGCGTCGCGCCCAGCGCGGAGAAAAAAAAGGAAAACGGCAAAAAAAAAACCACAAAAACAACCAACCCCGAAGAAATCCCAAAAAACCCAAGGAAAACGTTGCTGGGAGTTGGCCGTGTCCCAGCTTCCCTGGCTGCAGGGATGAACGATCCAGCCCCGATCCAGCGCTCCTGAATATCCCAAAATGCTGCAGGAAAGGTTGCTGGAAGGGAGCGGGCTAATCCAAGGCACGGCTGGGGCACCCCGAGGAAAAGCTGAGCCTGAGGATCCCAATTCCCACCTGAATTCCCACCTGGAATTCATCCCCTGCAGCGATCCCCGTCCCACCAGGGTGAGGGCCCAACACAAAAATCAGCGATGGAAAACGGAGTTTCCCCTTCGCAGGGAAATTCAGCTGATGGAATAAATCCAGAGGAGGCCACAGGGAGCTGGAGCCCCTCTGGAGCCAGGGAACGGGAATATTTGAAACGGGAATTCCATGGAACGGGAATATTTGGAGCCTGGGTGTGGGTTTAAGTGAGTGTGAGGTGTTTGTGTCCCCTCCAGAGGTGACCGTGACACCTCCAGACAGAAACATTCCCAACCAGGAGAATTTTCCAGCTCCCAGCTCCCCTTTCCCGTTTCCACCAGTGGCTTCTCCCTCAGTGCAGCTGAAACCCTGAAGTTTGGAAATCCTCTGGTGGCCTGAGGTGTGATCCTGCCTGGACTGACATCCATGGCAGAATTCCAGCTCTGTGAGGTGAAATCCATCCCGGTGCAGGATCCTTCAAACGAGGCAAGGAGCTAATTAGGAGATCCAGGGCTTGTGTTGACGAGCTGCTTTTAATCCTCCCCAGCGCAGAAAGCAGAACGTGTAATGGGAATTCTTTCCTTTGGTTTTGTTTTCTTCCAAAGCTTGGAAAAATGTTAGGAGAGCCACGCTGTTAATGCCGTTCCCGAGTCCAAAAAAATGTCATCCCCACTCCGACTGCTGAAACCCAACAATGTGTGCTGGAATGGAGATGGATTTAGGGGATAATCGTCCAGGAGGCATCCACGGAGCGAATCTGGGAAGGAAAATCCCCGCAGGTGGGTTCTGGGGAGCTGAATTCGCTTTTTTCCTGGAGAAGCCACCACAGGACAGAGTCCTTTCCCTGCTCCTTTTGCACATTTCCCTTCTCCTTTTGGCATTTCCCTGCTCCCTTTGGAAATTTCCTTGCTCCTTTGGACATTTCCCTGCTCCTTTGGGCATTTCCCTGCTCCTTTGGACATTTCCCTGCTCCTTTTGGACATTTCCCTGCTCCCTTTGGACATTTCCCTACCCAAATACCCAAACACGCAAATATCCAAACACCCAAATATCCAAACACCCAAAGACCGAAACACCCAAACTTTCCATGGAATGCCCGAACCCTCCTCGCGCACCAAACCCCAAAAAGTGCAGCTTTTACGGGCCCTGCTCCTTTCACCTCCAGCCCCTTGTGTATAAAACCAGAGGAGAATTCCCTCGGTGCACATCAGTGCCCTTAACGAGCCCGTTTTAATTGCATTAATTGCCCTTCTGTTTCAAGGCCCCACAATCTGCTCGCTCTTGCTCCGATCAGGTTTCTGATTCTCCACACTTGGCTGCTGCTTTTCCACTCTTCCAAAAGCAGAGCTGGTCTCGGGTTTGAGGTTCCCAAGACATGTCAGATGAGTCTTTTCTCCCTGAATGCCCCGTGCTGAAGCACAAGAAGAGTCAAAGCCGCCGTTCCAGGTTTTCTCTGGGTTGTTTATTATTTCTTCTCTACAAATTCTTTCTGTGCCCTGCCAAGGCCTTGTTGCAGCCAGGGCAGGAGGCGACTCCCGCCCACCACAGGAGGGCAAAACTTTTTATACCATGTTCTACCTATCTTTTATTGACCATTGATCACCAATACCTACTGCTAATGTCAGACAGGTCACCTCTATCCTACACCAACCCTGTGAGCCACCACAGCAGAAAAATGGGTGACAAGAAGAAGGACACAAAGGACAAGGACCACACCCAGGTCCTCCATGGTTTTCTTCTGAGCCCTTTCTACAAACCCCAATATTCTACATTTGCACCCCGTGATCACTTAGCTACTATTACTAACTATTATTTTTGTTCCATTCTCGTGACTTGTCATTCATTTCCCAAGCTGAAAGCTCTGCCATGGCCCGAGATCCAGGACAGTGTCTGTGTGGGCTCTGTGCAGGGGGGTCCCTGAGCCCTGCCAGGACCTCAGACCCTCCAGGGCAGTCACAGGAGTGCCCTGGACTCCCACAAGCTGGTTTCCCTGCAGCCTCAAAACGGGCATTAGCACCTCAGGAAGGACATTTAGGAGAAGATAAACCCTCCCCTCTCCACCACCTGATTTTATTCCCCTCGAGAAAAGCAGGTGAGCAAAACCTTTTCCTCCTGCATGCGTTTGTTGTTTGGAATTTTCCTGCACCACTCACTCCTCTGGAAGGGTTAAACCCGAGCAGGGAGAACTCAAAAAGCTGGGAATTATCCCAGCCACCCATCCTTGCCTCAGTTTCCCCCTGCCAAAGATCACTTGAGCTGCTGCTCCGGCAGTGACACCGGCCCTGATGGAAGAAAAACGCAATTAAAGGAGATCAGCTGCAATTAGGCAGGATCAAAACAGTTCCCCTCCCACTTAAACAAGCAAATTAAGCTGATTTTTTTTGTGCATGTGCCCATTTATCAGCTGTTTCCATGGCAACCCTTGTTGTCCTCCGTGCTGTGTCTCAGTTTGTGTCATGGTAACACCCTGTAATGCTGCTCCCATTGTCCCGGGTTCCGTGCAAATGTTCCTTTAATCTACAAATCTCACAGCTCTTCACTTCAACTGACACAAATTTGTCGAGGGCACTGTTCTTTTTGCTGGTTTATCCCACTCAGGCTGAGTTTTCTCCTTCCTGGCTCGACCTGTGTTGGGCTGGAGTGGAAGAATCAATATTTACCCAGCAATTTGCAGCCTTGAACTGGTTTAAAATCCCAGCTCCAATAAAGTGCTGGAACTCCCTGGAGGGGAGTGAGGCTGTTCCTTCATTGCCAGAAACTTTGGGATTTGACTTTGAAATGCTCCTTTTGGTGTTAAATTCCAGCAGCTCCAAGGCCCTGTTGGTTTTCAACAAAATCCTGACTTCGCAGGGCTCCCCCCTCCTGCCTGAGCTGATTCCCAGAATACTCCAACTCCAAATTCCTGTGTTTCCTTACAAACCTGCTGTTTGCTGCTGGGGGAGTTCTGGGGGTGAGGGATGTCCACAGGGAGCTCAGCAGGACAAGGCTGGAGTGGAATTTGTGTTCTTGGGGCTTTGTGAGATCGGCTCCCGTGGCTGACCCTGTGCAGCCCTGGAGTGGGGATCAGACGTCCTGGCCCCTGGAAAAACAGGATTTTCCATGGAGGGAAGGATCTGCCGAGTTCATATCGTGGTGTCTCTTCCACAGGGAAATGGGACTGTTGGAATAAATCCAGGGGAGGCCATGGAGAGCTGGAGTCCCTCTGGAATCTGGGAGAGCTGGGAATGCTCACCTGGAGAAGGGAAAAGCTCCAGGGAGAGCTCAGAGCCCCTGGCAGGGCCTGAAGGGGCTCCAGGAGAGCTGGAGAGGGACTGGGGACAAGGGCTGGAGGGACAGGACACAGGGAATGGCTTCCCACTGCCAGAGAGCAGGGATGGATGGGATACTGGGAAGGATTTCCTGGATGGGATGGAATTCCCAGAGGAGCTGTGGCTGCCCCTGGATCCCTGGCAGTGCCCAAGGCCAGGCTGGAGCACCCAGGGACAGTGGGAGATGTCCCTGCACGTGGCAGGAGTGACATTTAAGGCCCCTTCCAACCCAACCCATTCCAGAATTCCCTGATTCTGGGATGTCAAAGCCTCCCTGCAGAACTCCTGCAAGGCTGGGCTTTGGGAATAGAATCCCTTGATTTACCCACCCAGCCCAGAAATCCCAACTGAGCCCCCCAATAGCTTTCCCTGGAGATGTCCCAGGCTCTGGAAGGCCCTGGGACACCTGGGCACGTCCTGGGGACATCAGTGCCCACAGGTGTCTGATCTGCCCTGCACTTCCTGCAGATTAGCAGGGATTGAAGGCCACTGCTGCTTCCTGCGCTCCCACTGAAATGAAATATCCCAACAGAGATTCCAGGGCTGCTTTCAGCAATTAATGATCAGCTGAGCCCAGAAATAGCTCCGTGCTGCTGCTGCTGCTGCTTTCATCTGGGGAACACACGAATCTCTGCCACACAAACTTTTCCCTGGTGAGCGTCTGATGCCTCAGGATTTCAGCTTTTCTGTTTTCCATCCGTTTGTAACCCTGCAGTTCCTCAGTGCAGAACTCCACACCCCACACTCACTGGGAGCTGCTGCTTCCCCACTGGGCTCAGACACAACAATTCCTCTCCAGGCCTGGCAGTCAAGGACCCCTCCCTGCCTCAGCCCCCAGAGATGGAAACAAAAGTGACTTGGGGGCAGCAAACTGGGGGTCAATGACTTCATTCCCTGGGGCTGTAATTGGGAGATGAACCCCAATGTGCAAATGGCCCAAAGTGATCAAAGTGTGCAAAGCCGTGAGCATTGTCCATTTTTGGGTGCAGCCCCTGGGGGGCTTTGTCTGCCCTGAATGTCCCTGAGGGCCCTGCAATAAATATAAATAAACTGCTTTTTATTCCCTAAATTCTGTCTGCCCTCTGTTTTTAGGCAGCCCCAAAAGGCATCAGGTCGAGCATCTCCCAGCTTGAAAAATCAAAATTTTTGCCGTCTGCAGGGGTGAAGCTTTGCAGGACCAGGCCCTGGGCGGGCTCTGCTCTGTTATTTGTTTGGCCCTGGTGTTGCAGAGGTTTCCTTAGCAACCTCCGTATCCTCTTACAAGTCATTGTTAGTGACACACATTGACGTGGGGATGCTAAAAACGATGGCACCCAATAAAAATAACCCCGGTGATGACCCCGTTTCCTTGAGCAAACAGCACCAGGATCCACCAGGAGCCGGCCAGAGGGATTTCTCTCTGGAACAATGATGCCTGCAGCCTCCAGCAGCACCATCAGGAGCCTTTCTGCAGCTCGCAAAGGTCAAGAGGAAAATCTCCCATCCTCTGCTCCCTGTGCCTAATCCCAGGGTTTACGGGCGCAGGGCTGTCCAAGACAGGGGGAAATGCTCCCTGGGATCTCTTCTAAAACCCCAAATCTGATTTCTTCCACGGAGAAAACATCACTTTGTTGTTTAGTGATGGGAGGTGGTGCAGGTCTGGGTGCTCTCCTCACACAGGACCCTCCTGAGGGGCTGAAAACCAGGCAGGTTTAGATTCCCCAGGCAGGGAAATCCTTGTTGTAATCCAGGGAAAACCCGTGGGTCAGCCCTGCTGCTAGTCCTCTGCTCTGGAGAAGCTGCAGGGAAGGGTCTGGGTGCAGAACTCAGCTCTTCAGTGGGGTAAAACTGGAAATCTTCTTCACCAGCTCCATAAAAACAGAAAGAGATGGGATGGTAATCCCAGGAACACCCGTGGGTCAGCTCTCATGCCGATCCTCTGCTCTGGAGAAGCTGCAGGGAAGGGACTGGGTGCAGAACTCAGCTCTTCAGTGGGGTAAAACTGGAAATCTTCTTCACCAGCTCCATAAACACAGAGATGGGATGGTTTGGGTCGGGAGGGACCCCAAACTCACCCAGTGGCCACCTTCCACTGGCTGTATCTGCTCCTGAGGGCAGGAGGGCACACGAGGAACTGCTTGGATCACTAAATGCATCCATGCTTTTGGGAAGACATCGTCCAGAGGCAAAGGGAAAGAGGGAGCAGAGCCCTTCTTGTGGATCCTAAATGTGGATTTAACAGGAGGCTGATTTCTGGTGTAAACATGGGCAAAGGAGTCACTGCTGGGTCGATGCAGCCAGCCCTGGCCTCTGCTGGTACCGGTGTGAGCTGGTTTGGAGCTGGCCTGCATCTCCTCCATCCATCTGACATACCCTGCCTCGGAATTTTGGAGGTTTTCCCGTGGAAAATTATGGCTTTGCATCAAAACCTGATTATTTTCCAGTTGATGATTATGATGTTGTTTTTTTTTTTTTTTTTTTTTTTTTGACAAGGGGTTGACGGCCTTTGTTTACAGATCAGTCTGGGTTTGCTGTTCTCTGGTGAAATCCTGAAAACCTCGAGTCAGGCAGGCCTTGCGTGCGTGGTTTCAGTTCAGTGCCAGAACTCCAGTTTACACGAGGAGATGAGAGAAGGAAGCACCAAAGGGATTTTGTCCCAGTCCCACAGCTGGGAATTCTCAGCTTTAACCCATCGCAGGGGTGAGGAAGGGCTGGATTTGGAACCAGACCCAGCTTAGGGGAGCAGGCTGGGCCACTCTTGCCACTTTGCACCTGGGGGTGCCCAGACCTGAGGGTTGATTTGGCTTCATCTCAGTAGGAATTTCATCCAAGGAACAAAACCCTCTTGGCTTTCCCCTCCACCTCCAAAGAATCTGGGGTTCCGTGGGAGGGAGTTTTATCTCAGTAAATTCTTTGCAAGCTGCACATGGACACCAGGCTTGGGTACAGAAGGAGGGGAATGCAGAGGGAATATCTGCCTTGTCTGAGCCCAGTCTCACCAGCATTCCCAGTGATTTATGGCTGAAAACCAGTCCAAACCAGCAGGGTTTGTCTGAATTTTAACCCCTAAAACTGGAGGAGGACAGTGACTGTAACCTCAACACGAGAACTGGGCTCTTGGACTAAATTATTGCAACCTTGGGTTGAGATTGTTCCTAAATGAGCGACAGCCACCACCGCCAGGACCAGCATTCCCTCTAATCCTGGGATACCTGGGTATTCTGATCCAGACGTGGAGGTTGTGAGAGGCTGAGGGAGAAGATAAGCTGGCTTTGATAAACTCTTGAACGGAAAGAAAATATTCCTTTCAAATACATCTGAAAAAAGCAGGGAAGCCTTGGATGAAGAGTCAGGAAAAGCTTGGAATGAAGCCTTTATTGCCTTTTCTTTCTCTGCTTCGTTTATTTTCCCTCATTTTTCTTGCCCCCTCAGAGAATAGATTTAAGTCCTACTCTGCAGTTTTGCTTTGTGACGTTGGCCATGGCCTTTCCCTGCTCCCTGCCTCTGTTTCCCATGGATAAATGAGGATATTCAGAAAAGCTGAGCCAGAGGGGAACTCCAGGATAACTCCAGGCTCCTCTTCCAAGAGTGCTTTTGTCCCTGCCGTTTCCAGAAGCACTTTCTGCTAGGCCTGTGCATTCCTGCTGGGGCTGGAATTTGCTCTGGAGAGGCAATAAATCCACTGTGAACTTCTGTGAAGTGGAACATCTCCTGAAAACTTTGTTTCTTTATTGCTGGGATGTTTCTCCTCGTATTTAGCCTGAGTCACTCCTGCTGCAGCACAAACTCTGTGCCCTGTGGCCTTGGAGAACTGGGAGAGAGGATGTGGCAGGGATTTGTTTAAGGAATTTAAAAGCAGAATCAGAGAATCTTGGGATTCCAGAATGGTGTGGGTTGGAAGGGACCTTAAACTCCATCCTTAAACCCAAACCTTAAACTCCATCCTTTAACCCCATCTTTAAACCCCGTCCTTTACCCCCATCCTTANCTCCTGAAAACTTTGTTTCTTTATTGCTGGGATGTTTCTCCTCGTATTTAGCCTGAGTCACTCCTGCTGCAGCACAAACTCTGTGCCCTGTGGCCTTGGAGAACTGGGAGAGGGGCTGTGGCAGGGATTTGTTTAAGGAATTTAAAAGCAGAATCAGAGAATCTTGGGATTCCAGAATGGTGTGGGTTGGAAGGGACCTTAAACTCCATCCTTAAACCCAAACCTTAAACTCCATCCTTTAACCCCATCTTTAAACCCCGTCTTTTACCCCCATCCTTAAACCGTATCCTTAAACTCCGTCCCTTAACTCCATTCTTAAAGTCCATCCTTAAAGTCCATCCTTAAACCCCGTCCTTAAACCCCATCCTTAAACCCTATCCTTAAACCCAATCCTTAAACTCCATCCTTAAACCCAATCCTTAAACCCCATCCTTTAACTCCATCCTTAAACCCTATGCTTAAACCCAATCCTTAAACTCCATCCTTAAACCCCATCCTTAAACCCAGTCCTTTAACTCCATCCTTAAAACCCAATCCTTAAATCCCATCCTTAAACCCCATCCTTAAACTCAACCCTACTCTTAAACCCCATCCTTAAACCCCATCCTTAAAACAAATCCTTAAACCCAATCCTTAAACCTCATCCTTAAACTCCATCCTTAAAACCCATCCTTTAACTCCATCCTTAAAACCCATCCTTTAACTCCATCCTTAAAACCCAATCCTTAAACCCCATCTTTAAACCCAACCCTACCCTTAAACCCCATCCTTAACCCCCCTGCCCTGGGCGGGGGCACCTTCCCCCAGTCCTGAGCTGCTCCACCACGAAACACTCTGGGCACCCTTTGCAGGGAGCCGTGCCCCAGACCCAGCTGTTATAATTCCCACTGTTTCCACCAAAAGCCTTCTCCAAGTGCTGAGTCTCAGGGGTTTGGGTGCCCAGCCCCAAAACCGGACACCAAACCCCAGAGCAGGGTGTGATCAGGGGCCGGTGCCACCTCCGTGACCACAAACTCAGCTGAACCTCGAGTTCTCCCCAAGCTGCCCGTGAGGATAAATTTGGGTTTCTTCTCCTCGAGGGCCAAATTGCGATTTTTGAGCAGGAAGGTGAGTGCCTGTCCTTAACCCCTGGCAGGAAAGCTCTGCCGGGCCTATGAGCACTGCATCAAGGGAAATACAGGTTGGATATCAGGAAAATGTTCTTTACAGAAAGGGTGATAAAGTCCTGGAATGGTCTGCCCGGGGAGGTGGTGGAGTCACCATCCCTGGATGTGTTTGATAAAGACTGGATGTGGCACTCGGGGCCATGGTTTAGTTGAGGTGTTGGGGCTGGGTTGGACTCGATGATCTTGGAGGTCTCTTCCAACCTAGTGATTCTGTGAATTCTGTGAATGCTGTGAATTCTGTGAAATGTGGACAATTTCTGATTATGAGACAACAATTTCATGAGTATCAATAACGCTGCCCAGTGGAGGAACAGTTTATTTTGGAGATAAGTCACTGCTAAAGCTCCTGCGAGTCGCTGCTCAGACTGGAATGAAAAAGGAGCTCTAAATCCTCAAATATTCACATCTCTCAGCCCCGGATTTAAAAGCAAACCCTTTCCATTGTCTAGAAGTTCTAAGGAAATAAAAATAGGGAGCTATTTCTGTCCAAACACAGAAATAAGCACAGAAGGCTGAGAGTAACTGAGGAGGGCAGCTGAGCATCCCAGGAAAATCCTGCTCGTGGCTTTCCAGCCATGGGTGACCGCAGCTTTTACAGTAAATAAAGCACTGAAAAAATGCCTGGAAAATCCACCCAACCCCCTCGTGCTCACGGGGAGTTTATGAGGATTTCCTTTGAGTCGTTGGAGAAGCAGTTAAGAAAGACGCATTAAAAGCTATTAGAAAACGTAGTTGGAATAACAAACACGGCTTTAGGGGAAGGGGGAGTGACCCTAAAAACGTTTGGCCAAAATGCTGATGGACAGTGGGGGTCAGTCCCGGGGCGAACGTTTGTTACTGGGGGAGGCGAGGGCGGGAGGGTTTCACAACGAAATGGCTGGAAAAGCAGGATTCCTTCAGGGCAGGATGTTTACAACAACCCCCAGCCGGCGTCCCCTGCACCCCCCGGCTGTGCTCTGCGTGCTGATGTCACCACCGTGTCACCTCCTGGGCCTTCTGCATCATCCCTGATCCCCACTTCCTCCCCTCTTCGTCACGACCTGCCCGTTTCCCGCTGCTCACAGCTGGGAAATCAGGATTCCAGGTCGTGGAATCCTGGAATGGTTGGGGTGGGAAGGGACCTCAGACATCCTTTCCCTTACCCAGGGGCAGGGGTGGCACCGCTCCCCGCTCCCTCAGCTCCCAGCCGTGGGTCTTTGCTGGCATGGATGGAATTCCCAGAGAAGCTGGGGCTGCCCCTGGATCCCTGGAAGTGTCCAGGGCTGGGCTGGATGGGGCATGGAGCAGCCTGGGATGGTGGAAGGTGTCCCTGCCCATGGCAGGAGAAAATGGGATGAGTTTTAAGGTCCGTTCCAACCCAAACCATCCCACGTTTTATGCCTTATAAACCAATCCCTGGACCATTTGGAGCTGTCTTCATCCCTCGTGGTCTCTCTCTCTTCTTTTCTTTCCTTTCTTCCTTTCTTTCTTCCTTTCTTCCATTCTTCCTTTCTTCATTTCTTCCTTTCATTCTTCCTTTCCTCTTTTCCTCCTTTCCTCATTTCTTTCCTCCTTTTTCCTCCTCTCCTCTCCTCTCCTCTCCTCTCCTCTCCTC
>WAAE01005225.1:0-18853 GCA_013400495.1 Nicator chloris | reverse complement strand
GCCTTCAGAGGTGTGCCGTGCGGGTCTCTGCAGTCCTCTCCTCTCCTGTCCTCTCCTCTCCTCTCCTCTCCTCTCCTCTCCTCTCCTCTCCTCTCCTCTCCTCTCCTCTCCTCTCCTCTCCTCACATTTCCTTGCGTTTCCTCTCCTCCTGACTCCCAGGATGAAGGGGGAGGATGCACAAAGATGCAGCAATGCTTTGCTTTTCTATCTTTGCTCTCTGAATTTTTCCTCTTTTTTTTTTTTTTTTTTTTTTTTTTTTTTTTTGTGTGTGTGTGTGTGTGGTTTTTTTTGTCCCTTTAAACTCTTGTTTTAAAACAAGGCTTCCTGCTGTCCCCGGAGCTGGCAGGGCTCCGGCCCAGGATGGGGAGAAGCAGCCCTGGAAAGGGAGGAAAGGGCTCTGATTCAGCAGGGCTGTGACTCAAGCGCTGCCACTCTCGCAAAGGGCACTTGACAATGTCGGCTTTATCAGGGATGAGGCCGGGGAGGAAATCACTGCTGTGATAAGGACGGGAAGGCAAAGGGACAGAGCAGGCAGAAAAACCTCTCAGCACCGCGGAATCGCGGGATCATCCGGGCTGGAAAAGGTTTTTGGGATCAGGGAGTCCAACCATGTCCGCAAGTGCCACACCCCCACACCTTTTGAGCACTTCCAGAGGTGGTGACCCCACCACTTCCACGGGCACCTCCACCACTTCCCCGCAGCTCTGGGAAAAGCCCTCAACCCCCTCTTGGCAGGGCTGCAATCCCAGAGATTCGCGCTGGGAACCGTCCCTGTATCCAAGACTTCTCCCCGCCTGGCAGAGCCATCAGCTCCTCCAGCAGATCCAGAGAGCCCTCGGCTCCCACAGCTCCCACTGTGGGACAGCAGGGCCGAGCTGGAACATTTGTAAAGCCTGAAATAATGAAATAATAAATGGAATAATAATGAAATAATGGAAAAGCTCCCAAACCAGCTCCAATCCCGACTTTCCAGTCGTCCGATATTTACCGCAGAGCCCTCAAATGTCACTGGGAGTGTAAGGAATGGGGCTGGGAAGGAAGAAGCCTTTGGGATAATCAGCACAGCTTAGGCAGTGACCTATGAATCACTTTGCAGGAAGTCCATCCTCCTTCCCAAGAAAAACGTGCATTGAAGCAGCTGAACAGGAGCTTGGCTGTCCGGGCTGGATCAGAAGGAAAGGAATAATGAATTGAAATGGTGAATGTCCAAGGATTTCGTCAGGAATTCAAGCCTCAGAGTCCCCTGCATGTGTCAAGGTGAAGGGAGCTTTGAGGGGAAGGCAGGAGTGAGGGAGAGAAGCAGGACTGGGGCAGCAAGATTCCACGAGTGAGTCTGAAATGGTCTGTGCAGGTGGGGATTCCAAAGGGGGTGTTTGAGCCCACTCAGAGCTCACAAATTCAACACTCAAAGCTCAGAAATCCAACACTCAACACCCACAAATCCCACACTCAACAACCACAAATCCAACACTCAGCAGTCAGAAATCCAGCACACAACAGTCACAAAGCCAACACCCAGCACTCACAAATCCAACACTCAACACCCACAAATCCAACACTCAACACTCACAAATCCAGCACACAACAGTCACAAATCCCACACTCAGCACTCACAAATCCAACACTCAACAGTCACAAATCCAACACTCAACAGTCACAAATCCAACACCCAGCACTCAAAAATCCAGCTCCACTGCCACAGCAGTTTCTGGTCATGTTTTTCCAAGGGGACAATAAAACCTGACTAATTCTGACCCTCAGACTCTGACCCCTTTCAAATTTTGTTCTCCTCCCATTCCACCAGCTGAGTTGATGGAATCTGAGGCTCTGATCTCTTTGAAAGCATTGGTTTGGGCTTTGGGGGGTCTGGTTGTCACCCTGATTTACACACAGGGATTTTTGGCAAACCACTTCCTCCTCCTCTGCCTGTTTTTCCGTTTGTGGACAGGAACTAACAACTCTTGCTCTGTCCAACTCCTTCCCTGGCCTGCTTTAGGCTCCTTGGAGAAGATTCAGGCTCTTGCAAAACATTTATGCAGGGCTTGGCAGGAGGGAGCCAAGGTTTTTCCTGGGACCTATGGAATATCCTGGAAAATATTCCCAATAGAATATCCCAGAAGCAGAGCCCAGCCGGTTGTGCTGCAGGAAATTTTGGGAAATCATCGATATCCAGGTTACGGTTCCGTTGCTTTAAAAACTGGGATCAGCCGGGCCTCCAGGTTTCCTCCTGTAACTCTTGACATAATTCACATTATCCTGACAGTGAAATATTAAATCTGGCCTCTTGTGTGCCCAGCAAAGCCCTCCAGGGAATGCTCCATGCCCAGCAGCTGGGACGGGTTGGGATGCCAGGCAGAGCTGCTGAGTCACGGCCATTCCAACGGGATAATCCCGATGCTCTCGTTGCTTTTCCTCAGTTTTCCACCCCTTGTGATGCAGATTGTGATGATCTAAAAGGCCGTTTCTCCCCTCGGATGTCCCTGATCCTCTGACATTTAAACAAAAGGCAATCATCCCACGGCTTCTGCCGGGAAGAGCTGGAGCCTTGCCAATCATAATATTCCCCTCCTCTGAGGCCTGGGTGCCTCACAGGAGGGTCTGAGCAGGGCAAATCCTCACAGGAGGGTCTGAGCAGGGCAAATCCTCGGTGCTGAGGGTTTAAACTGAGTTTTAGCTTCAGGCAGAGGCTGGCACAGGGGTGGTGGAGTTGCTTCATCTACAGCTTCTGGCTAATAATCGTTAGAGCTGTTAAAAGAATTCATTAAAAATTAAAATGTGGAACCACTCAGCTGGGTAAAACGCCCTTCCTAAACAAGTCCAGAAAAGCAGGGTGTGATTTACAACAAATTGCATTTAAATACTTGAATACGCAGGAGCTCTGCTGGGAGGGTGTCGCTGTAGGACATGAAAAAAGATGAGAGACTCTAAATATTTCAGAAGGGAAAGAGCATAGAAAAAAACTGTCTTGTCTAATTCTTATTACTTTTTTATAAGGTGTTCTGATACAGACTGAACATGGTTGGTGAACAGGAACGACACCTCTCTGATCCCATTGGTTAAACCAGAGAAACAGCTGAAATGTTTTGAGAACTAGAAAAGCAAAACAGCACCTGGAGAAAGATTGTTTGGAGAAAGGAGAGTTGTTTGCCAGGATTTGTTTTGAGAAGGAGCTTTCTTGAGAAATTCTCCCTTGGGAGAAAGCAGCTGCTAGCAGGCTCAAATCTCCCTAAAATCTGAAGAGTGGTCAAGCATTGGAACAGGCTCTTCAGGAAAGTGATGGAGTCACCATCCATNGCTGCTAGCAGGCTAAAATCTCCCTAAAATCTGAAGGGTTTGAAGCATTGGAACAGGCTTTCCAGGGAAGTGATGGAGTCACCATCCATGGAAGTGTTGAACAAAAAATGAGCAGTTGTGGCAATTCACGATTAGTGGGAACGGTGGGATTTGGTCAGTGCTTGGACTTGATGATCTTGGAGGTCTTTTCCACCTTTTCCACCCTTAATGATTTTATAGTTTTATGGAGATGTCAATAACCCCTCTAGGAGGTCTTTTCCACCCTTAATAGTCCTTTAATTCAATGGAGAGATCAATGGCCCCTCTTGGAGGTCTTTTCCACCCCTAATAATTTTTTAATTCAATGGAGACCTCAATAACCCCTCTTGGAGTTTTTTTCCACCCTTAATAATCCTTTAATTTTATTGGAGACATCAATAACTGCTCTTGCAGGTCTTTTCCACCCTTAAGAATCCTTTAATTCCATGGACACATCAATGCCCCCCTTTTTCTTCCCTCCCCTTTCCCCGTGGGATCCCTTGGGCTCAGCCCTCGATGTCCTCACCCTGCTTTTCAAGGAAACCCAAATCTCAGGACATTTCATCTTCCAAACCCTTCCCAAACCCTTCCTGCACCCCTCCACTGCGGGTTCTCCACGGGTAAGGGCAAAGATCCGGAGAGGGAGGCCTGGAGAGGTTGGCTCTGGATGCACGGAGAGCCCTCGTCCCCAGCGCTCTCAGCAGGACCACGCTCTCGTTATTAATATTTTGATCCTTGGGTATTTTTCCAGGCCAAATTGCAGCTTTCAGAGCTCTTCCCTGGCATGGCTTTGTCCCCCTTTTTATTTCTTGCACAACTGGGCCTCCGAGGAGCTTCCCGAAGCGAGGCAGCCTGCGCTGCTGACACGCATGGGATGTTCCTTCCCGTGAGTCACGGAGCAGATGTGCCTCGTCATGCGATGCCTGCAGTGCCACCGGGGAGGAAAGGAAAGGAAAATTAACTCATCCCTCGGAGCCGGAGCATTCCAGGGAGAATTTGCACACCCAGGGATGGGATTGATCCCTCCGTCCTTCGCTGTCAAAACGGCAGAGGAGGAAATGAAATCACGGGTGAGCCTGGTGAAGGGCAGCTGTTCCTTCCAAGCAAGGTGGAGATCACCTGGGAATCCTTGGGAAAAGAGAGGAAGTGTTTCTTTTCCTGAAAAGGGGGCTTGTGATGGGAGTTATTTCACGGGATCATGGGATGGTTTGGGTTGGAAGGGACCTTAAAAGTCACCCAGTGCCACCCCTGCCATGGGCAGGGACGCCTCCCACTGTCCCAGGGCTCCAAAATGTGCCCAGCCTGGCCTTGGGCACTGCCAGGGATCCAGGGGCAGCCACAGCTGCTCTGGGAATTCCATCCCAGCTCCTTACCACCCTCCCAGGGAAGGATTTTTCTTTAACATCCCATCTAAACAGTTTTTCCAGTGGGAAGCCATTCCCCCTTGTCCTGGCACTCCAGGCCCTTGTAAATATTCTCTGTTCCAGTTTTCCTTTCCAGTCTTGATAATCATTTTGGAAGTGGACTGTAGATGTTTCTTTTTTTGGGTGCTGGGCTGGGACGAGTTTGGGACGAGTCACGGAAGCATCGACCCCACAAATTTGCTTAAAACTGACGAATTTGGTCAATCCCAAAAGCCATTTGTCGACAGCTGTTCCAGGTGTGTCCCAGACTCACCTTTCACACTTGGGCCAGGGTTGCCCTGACGTGTCCCTGGCTCTCTCCAACCTTCTCCAGGCTGAGCTCAGGGAGGGATGGTTGTGATTCCTGGCAGGGAGGGAAATGAGAAACAGCCCCTGGTTAGTCTGGAGCAGTTGTTTAAATCCATAGTGCAAACCAAGAGGATGAATGTCTCAATTTGCAGACACTGCTGAGTGGAAGCAGTTGGGTATTCCCTGCAGCTGGATGTTTCCCAGCATCTGGATATTTAACTGCAGCTGGGTGTTTAACTGCAGCTGGATATTCCCTGCAGCTGGATATGACCAGCAGCTGGCTATTTCCCTACAGCTGGATATTTAACTGCAGCTGGATGTTTCCCAGCAGCTGGATATTTAACTGCAGTTGGATATTTAATTGCAGCTGGATATTCCCTGCAGTGAGATAGTCCCTGCAGCTGGATATTTAACTGCAGCTGGATATTTAACTGCAGTTGGATATTTAACTGCAGATATTCCCTGCAGCTGGATGTTCCCCTGCAGCTGGATGTTTAACTGCAGCTGGATATTCCCTGCAGCTGGGTATTTCCCTGCAGCTGGATGTTAAACTGCAGCTGGATATTTAATTGCAGCTGGATATTCCCTGCAGTGAGATAGTCCCTGCAGCTGGATATTTAACTGCAGATATTCCCTGCAGCTGGATGTTCCCCTGCAGCTGGATGTTTAACTGCAGCTGGATATTCTCCTGGAGCTGGATATTCCTCTGCAGCTGGATATTTAACTGCAGATATTCCCTGCATTTGGATTTTCCCTGCGTTGGATATTCCTCTGCAGCTGGCTATTCCCTGCAGTTGGATATTTCCTCTGCAGTTGGATTTTCCCTGCAGTTGGATATTCCCTGCAGCTGAATATTCCCTGCAGTTGGATATTCCCTGCAGTTGGATATTTAACTGCAGCTGGATATTCCCTGCAGTTGGATATTCTCCTGCAGCTGGATCTTCCCCCGCTCAAAGACGACTGTTGTGCTGTTATTTAAAACTGAGGGGTTGAAAAGCTGATTCCATTTCCCCTGAGGGAAAGACCAGGGCCTGTACCTAGCATGAGTCTATACAGACCCATCCATTTTTAACTCTGTTTTCCCCCTTTTTTCCTTTCAAATGATCATTTCATGAGCTGCTGGGGTGTTTGTGTGTCCCAGAGGAGAAAGTGGCCGTTGAACTCACGAAGGAATGGAAGAACTGTTGGGGGTCATTTATTGAAGTCACTCCTTCTTTCCCCACCCCAATATTTGTCCCCTCCCCATCACACCTAAAGCAAACTGAGCTCCTCTCTGCTGGGATTTAATGCTGAAGCACAGGGCAGGGTCCCAGCAGCTCGGTGGGAAGCAGGAGGGAGGCCCAGTTTCACTCCTGTGCCATCACTTCTTGGTGTCCTGTCCCTCCCTGCCCAGCTGCAGCAGCTCCCAGCCCAGCTGGAGCCAGACAAGTGCAGGATGTTGGTGACAGATTCCCAGAATCACAGATTATTCTGGAAAAGGCCTCCGAGATCATCAGTGCAGAGGCTCCATCCCATTTCACTCCAGATCCATGAAAGCTTATCTCTTTATTCCAAATTAGGCTGAGCATCCATCTCCTTATCAGCTGCAGGTGAAAATTCACCTTCAGTCGTTTTTAACTCAATAACCCCAGGTCTTTGATGAGCTCCAGCGGCTGCTCTGCTGGCCTAAGTCACATCTGCAGCTCCTCTGGGCAGAATTTGTTCCAGATTCCCTTAATTAGCCTGCTGTCTGTGCCCACTAACGAGGCTGCCATCACGCCTGCCTGGCGCAGGATATTGTGCCTGCTCTGTGTCACCACAGACGTCCCTCTCCATCCTTCCCACAGCATCCTGATAATTCCCCAGCTTGTTCCTTATTCCAAGGTGTAATTCAAGGATAAATCAAAACCCCAGTGCAGATGGGGCTGCTGGGGATAATTAATTACCACGTGTAATTACCAGGAGCCTGCGTTTGGGACTTTGTGAAGGGGACTTGCTCACAGGGGCTGTGAGCTGGCAGACAGCACAAACCCCAGAAAAAATGACCCTTCCAGCCCAGGAACACTGGGATTATTCTCTTTCCAGAGGCAACAGCAAAGCCCTCAAAGCTCTGGGAGCAGCCCCAGCACGTCCTCCAGGGGGGACAGCAAAGCACACGCCACTCGTGTCCCCGAGCTTCCACGGACAGCTGGCTCTGCACAGCGTCACCCGCTGCTGGCAGCCAGGGGATGGCATTTGGGGGCTGCTGGGGCTCTGCAGTCACAAGAAGAGTTTCCCAATGGGAAGCCACTCCTGGGAAAGAGCTGCATTAACGAGCCTGCAGCTCATTAATGGTATGACTTCATCTCACCAGCCTGGTGCCTCTCCCACCTCAGTGACCCTGTCTGGTGAGCACTGCCTTCTCCAGGGGCCTGGTTTGCCTTGGGAGCTCTTGGAGACGTTTATAAACAATATTAAAGTGGCAGAAGTGTGTTTCGAATAGCTTGGGGTTCTGCAAATTCCTAAATACCGCGCTGGTAAATAATTCTCTCTGTATGTTTGTTTACACAGCCGGACTTCAAAGCAACTCAGAGTTCACTTCACTAAACTTTCCAGCAAACAGGAAAATGATGGAGAGCATCCTGGTGCCTGCTCAGCCTGGCTGGAGAGGGCAGGAAAATGCCACCAGGGGTTTCCTGGGAGCACAGCTCAGGTTGTTTTCACCACACACCCAGCACCTGGGAGCAGTGACAAAGGTCCTGCTGGCCACGAGGTGATCAGGGCTGAGTCCAACCCACACGGTTTGGCCCTGGACTGTGTCCCTTTTAAAAACAGGAGAAGGTTACAAAACAACCATCACAGAAGCCTCTTTGCCTCCCATCCCCACTGCTGGGATGAATAATCCTGTGGAAGAGGAGTGGGTGAAGCATTAGGAGCTGACGTTGCTGCCAGCCCTGATTATAAACAACAACAGGACACAAATGGAAGAGCTCTTGGTTCATTTTTTCCCCTTAAAAAACCACTCGGTATTTCAAAGGAATCTGCTGGGGAAAGGCTCGTTTGACACGGATGGAGCTACAGATCAGCTCATTTCCAAATCATCATGGGAATGCTGGTCGCTGTGGGAAGGGGACAGGGGAGGAAGGGGAGGGGGCGGAGGGGGAGGGGAGGGGGGGGGGGGGGGGAGAGGGGGGGGGGGCGGGGGGGGGGGGGAGGGGACGGGGACGGGGGGGGAGGGAAGGGGACAGGGGAGGAAGGGGAGGGGGCGGAGGGGGAGGGGAGGGGGGGGGGGGGGGGAGAGGGGGGGGGGGCGGGGGGGGGGGGGAGGGGACGGGGACGGGGGGGGAGGGAAGGGGACAGGGGAGGAAGGGGAGGGGGCGGAGGGGGAGGGGAGGGGGGGGGGGGGGGGAGAGGGGGGGGGGGCGGGGGGGGGGGGGAGGGGACGGGGACGGGGGGGGAGGGAAGGGGACAGGGGAGCAAGGGAAGGGGCTGTTTTCTCTCTGCTTTTGCTCTCTGTGCTGCACACCCCAGGCTCTGGAGGGGTGGCTTTCATCCAGACCCCCTGGTCCTTTCCATCAGCTGTGCCAGGGGCACTGGAAAGGGTCCCAAGGACCCCCAGATGGATCCTGCCCTGCTGGGCCAGTGGGGGTCAAGCCCTGCTCTGGATCTGTGTGAGTGTGCTGTTGAAGAGGGGAAAACCCTCATTAACCTCAACCACGCTCTGGGAATGTTCAATCCAAAGGGAGGTGAAGGGATAGGACCGGGTATTTATTTCTTTGAGGCTTTTGTAGAATGCCTCTGGTCAAACAAACATCTGGGTTGTGGGATAGAAGCAGCCAGACATGGATTGAAGTGGGCTGGAGGCACCAACTGCTCTCCCATCCCTCAGGAAAACGGGGCTGAGGAAAACCTGAGCCACAAACAACAATTACCCAAGGCCAGGGGTTAAAATGGCCCAGGGCTGGCTGATCCCTTTGGGGAGACACACTGCAGGGCAATGGGACCTCTGGGATCACTGAACCGATAGGATTTGAGCAGAAAGTTGTTTATTGTTCACATTTTCACACTGGATATAGATTTTAAGACCACAGTCCACGTGGGGCAGGTAAGTTCAGATTGGCCAGGTCGTCTGTCCGTGAGGTGGGCACATCTGCTCCAGAACATCCCACTGGTCGGGCATCCATCATCCGCTGTGCCTCTCTCATCCATTGTTTACATTCCTGGGAGTTGGATTCTCAGGCCCCTTGTTCTTATTTTAATCCTGTTCTTGTCTTGGTAACCTTGATGAATTCCTGAGAGCTCAGAGAACAAAGCTGCAGGTGGCTTGTTGGACACTCACAGAGGGTTTGGCTGGTACAGAACGGACAAATCCTGGGATGTGGGATGCGTTCCCACAGACACGCCTGGAGCTCCACCCCACGGCCCTTTGGGATGTGCTGTGGGATACTCTGGGGAGCCTCTCGGAGGGACAGCACCCCCATCCTGGACCCAGAGACAGGGACCTTACAGAGCTTTGGCACAATTCCCATAACTCCAATTTCTGGGGATTTTTTGTATCCCCCAAATTTCAGCCGAAACGCTCCAGCCCAGGGTACCACAAACGAGCAAACGATCCCAAAAAGGTGCAGAGGTTTCCCCCAAACCCGGAGATTTGACCCCCCTGCCATTCCCAGAGGGTGCTTTGGTGCTGCCCAGGGGTAGAGGCAGACAAGTGCTTTGTTCTCTGTGGTTTGGGGTTATTTTTAGAGCCCTGGGCTCCTTTCAGTTTGAATTAAATGTCACTGGTAATTAGCTAAGAGAGCACGTCAGCTGTGGGGCAGCACATGAGCGAGCACACGTTGGACCCCGAATGAATGGAAAGATTTCTCCTTTTTCAGGAACTGTTTTCTTTAAGGTCATTTTTTTTTTGTGCTCCTGTTGTAGCCAAGGAGCTTTGAAACATAAATTAATTTTGTGGTTTTTCTTCTCTGCTCTCATTCCACTCCCCTGAGGAAGAAATAGATGCAAAGTGGATGTAAAAAAATCACAATAACTCCACACCAAACCCCTTTTTTTTAACCTCCAGTAAATGCCTTAAAAGCTCCAGAGCTGAACAGCTCCAAAATCCAATTTACAACTTCCCTTCCTCCCAGCCAAAGGAAGTGGGGAATTCTTTAAAAGCTCCACTTCACAGAATATTCCAGCTCATCCCAGGACCAACGACAGGAGGGGATTTTGGCTGGAAATTGTCTCAGCCCTGTTTTATGTGGTAGTTGCATGGAGAAGCGATTTGTAAAAGGTTAAAAACTGAGGAAAAGAATGTTAAAAATAGAAATATTCATCCCTGACTTGAGCACGTCCTCCCAGAAATCATTAATGCTCATAAACACATTACTGGAAGCACTGCCAGGTAAGGACTTGCCTGAATGTTTAAAATTAATTGATCAATTGGTTATAATTGATTTATTAAATTTAACATTTCTTTGTAACCCCTCAATAATCAATATTACCAAGCTCTGGATAACAAACACACGCTGGAAGCATTGAGGATCACAAAGGCATGACATGAATTGCATTTTTAAAATACAGTATTATATAAATATTGTATAATTGTATTGTATAATCGTATAATATTTTATCATATAAAATATTTATTGCTTTCAAAATACAAATGTTAAAGGTTTGAAAGGCTCTGGCTGGGTCTGGGAGCAGCCTCAGAGGGAAGGAGGATGCAGAACAGGTCAGAGAATCCCAGAGAGGAGTTTGGACAGGCAGTTTGGGCTCTGCAGCACATTAACTGTGGAGAAATCCCATCACAGATTTCCACTGGAACACCTTTAATTACTCAGATCTTTTAGCAGGTTCCTGTGAAAGCATCCTGCACCTCAGCGAGGAAAGGCAAGGCTGCAGGAGATTTAAAACACGAGAGGGAACATCCCCCAGACTTTGTCCCAGCTCCACATCCCTGACACCTCTGCTGTCAGCCAGAGCCACTGAAATGGGATTTGTAAAAGTTTTACAGCCACACCAATAAATGTCAGGCCAGTTTTCCTGTTTCCCTCTGGGGTCTGTGAGCAAGCACAGCCAGCAGAGCCCAGGGCTCGGCTCTCCACACCCGCCTGGGGCTGCCTGCAGCTCTTTTCCTGTCAGATATTCAGCCAGAATCCCGGGTCAGGGACCTTGCAGCCCGTCCTCAAGGCTCACGAGCTGCCCTGAGGATGGTTTATCCCCTGGGAACACTGCTGCTTTTAGGGGAATTGATATTTTGGCCGTCTGGAGAGCAGCACGTGCCCAGGGTGTTGAGGGAATGTTGTTTAATTCCAGCCCGTGCCTTGGGATGGTGTTTTTTGGGGTTAACACATCCCAAAAAACAGAGAAAAAACTCATCTCCACTGGGATGTGTTGGGCCTAAATACATCCCAGTGGAGCATGAGGATCTCACAGGGATCTTTTCCCTGGATGCCAGAGCACCAACGTGGGTTTGTTGGAATTAAAGCTGCCCAGGAGACCCCCGTGGAGAAAGGGAGGGGAGAGGACAGGGCTGGCACTCCCTGCTGCCTCACAGAGCCCTCTTAAACCCAAGTTTCAGCTTTTCCCTCACTCCCAGGGATCCAAAATAATCTCATCCTTTGGATACAGAGACCTTTTGAAAGAGCAGCAGAGAAACTGATTCCTTTCCATGGATTTTGGCCTTCCGGGCTCGTGGGCCTTTGAAGGAGAGTCTGGTTTCAGAATTAGAGCTGGTTTTAGTTCCATTGTGGGGCTACACCTGGTGACACCTTCCTTTGAAGCTCTGCACTCTGCGAGAGGGAGGATTAGCACTTCCTTATGGGATCTCCTGTGTCCAGCCCTGCAGGGGGAGTTCCAAAAGCAAATCTGTGCTTTCACCGGGAAAAAGCTTGGGAATGTTTCTGAAACCTGCATTAGGTGGATGGGATTCACAAAGATTAAGGAGAGAGATTAAAACCTTGTGAACACAAAGCTGTTAAGTAGAATCTGAGATTTAGAGAATCGGAGAATCCCAAAATCAGAGAATCAGAGAATCAGGGAAACAGAGAATCCCAGAATCCCAAAATCAGAGAATCAGAGAATCCCAAAATCAGAGAATTAGAGAATCAGAGAAACAGAGAATCCCAGAATCAGAGAATTCCAGAATCAGAGGATCAGAGAATCAGAGAAACAGAGAATTAGAGAATCCCAGAATCAGAGAATCAGAGAATCAGAGAAATAGAGAATCAGAGAATCCCAAAATCAGAGATTCAGAGAATCCCAGAATCAGATGATCCCAGAATCAGAGGATCCCAGAATCAGAGGATCCCAGAATCAGAGGATCCCAGAATCAGAGGATCCCAGAATCCCAGAGAGGTTTGGGCTGGAAAGGACCTTAAAAATCCTCCCATCCCTCCCCTGCCATGGCCAGGGACATTTTCCACTGTCCCAGGTTGCTCCAAGCCCTGTCCAGCCTGGCCTGGGACACTTCCAGCATTATAATAAGCATCATCCCACTGTTTCCAAAGGACCTGGGATCCAGGGATGTGCTGCTGCTTTTGCAGAGAGCAGCACGAGTTTCAAACCCTCCTCAGGTTCAGGAGAGGAAACCATTCCTAAATACCCTCATTTTTCTGGACAGAAGGGGGATTCGTGCAATTATTAACAGCAGTCACCACTTGGCAATCAAAAGGGACTTCAGTTGATGTTAAAAAGCCCATTAATCTCATTGCTGAAAGGCCTGGCTGGAGCAGGTCCTGGCAGGGCACGCAGCAATTCTGACACAAACGTTCACAGCAAAGCTGGGCCTGCCCTAGGCTTAATCTAAAACTGATGGGCAGGATTATTTTTAGTTTAACCTTGGTATTTGGCTAAAAGGAATGCAAATGCCATTGCTGAAGGAGAAAGGGGAATACAGAGAGGCAGCAATAACAGCTGGGTGGAAAATGAAAGGCCAGCACTGAGCGTGACCCCTGCAATCAGGCACACACAGGTAATTGATCTTTAGTTGCTGATGTCACAAAAGGGACGTTTTTGGCTGTCCCAAAAGTGAAGCTTTAACTCAGGTAATGCTCCAGCAGCTCAGATGGGAACCACCAGGTTTAAACCAAACTCCATTTTCTCTGTCTGGATTTTAAATCTACTCCTCCAGTGCTTTCTTTTTTCCCCCTTTCCTTTCCTTTCCTTCCCCCCCCCCCCCCCCTCCCCTCCCCTCCCCTCCCCTCCCCTCCCCTCCCCTCCCCTCCCCTCCCCTCCCCTCCCCTCCCCTCCCCTCCCCTCCCCTCCCCTCCCCTCCCCTCCCCTCCCCTCCCCTCCCCTCCCCTCCCCTCCCCTCCCCTCCCCTCCCCTCCCCTCCCCTCCCCTCCCCTCCCCTCCCCTCCCCTCCCCTCCCCTCCCCTCCCCTCCCCTCCCCTCCCCTCCCCTCCCCTCCCCTCCCCTCCCCTCCCCTCCCCTCCCCTCCCCTCCCCTTCCCTTCCCTTCCCTCCCCCCCAGACCTTCCCCAGCACTGCACTGCCCGAGCTCATTTCTCTTCCATGAGGGAAAGTGCAAACAGCAAATCCATGCCCTGGAATGATGTGGCCAGCGAGGCTGATCCCAGTACAAGCCAGGATATTTGGGAATGACAATCCCACGTGTTGATTTGGGGCTTTTTTCCCCCCTTTTCTTGCTTCCTGGATTAATGGAATAACCAGCCCATCCCTGGAAGTGTCCAAGGCCAGGTTGGACGGGGCTTGGAGCACCCTGGGACAGTGGGAGGTGTCCCTGGGCATGGCAGGGGTGGAAATTTAATTCCATGATCCCATAACGATCCCTCCCCCTCAGTGATTCCTGCCATCTGTGCTCACTTACCTGGTGTAAGAGGATTTAAATTCCTGTTCCTGGATTCAAATGGTTTAAATCATACAGCCAGGAATCCTTGGGAATTCTCCTCTCTCCTTCCTTTTTATCCATCTGGAAGGAGCCCCATGAAAACCCCACTGTTTAGTGGGGGCTGAGGCAGATAAATCACACCAGTGTGAACATATGGACTCCACTGTCAGGTAAAGCTGGAGCAAAAGGTCACAGAAAACAGGGAAAAATCAAGTTGGAGCTTGAACGTGGAATTCCACCTGCCCAACTGTTCAGTTTGTCCTTTTCATGTGGGATTAGAGCCCTGTGCAGGTCTCTTCCCACCCGGATTCTTCTGGTAGTCTCAGCCTGGAAAACTCTATGGAATTTGATAACCTTTAAATTACATTAAAAAAAAAAAGCTTTGATCTCTCATTGACATTCTGAGCTCACCAGCATCCCACCCCCAGATTTCACCCAAACACCCAAACCAAGCATTTTTTCCCTTAATTTTCGATGTCTCATTTTTTTTTAATTTATTTTTCCAGAGGAACTTAATCGAAACCAGGCTTTGTTGACTGAACAGAGAAGCCGGGTGTGTAAACAAAGGAGATTCTTGTGTGAAAGTCAATTCTGTCTGGCTTCTAGGAATTCCACAGGGATAAAATTAGAAAGACCTGGAGCCAACCTCGGACTTGGGCTCGGGGGCAAAATCCCTTGGGCTGTATTGGGAACAGCCAGCACGGATTGGGAATCACAGCAAATTCCTGGATTCCTCAAGGATTCCAAGGTCTGGAGGTCGCTCCCAGGGTGGAATTGCTCCCAGGGATAAAGTGGAAGAATTGAAATGGTTTTACAGCCATACCTGAGCTGCCAGGCAGGATGTTGCAGAGCCCGTGACCGTAATTGACCCCAAGGGCTTTGAACATTCCAATTAAATGAACTGCCTCCTTATTAATTGCTCCAATTTTGATTCCTAATTAAAAACGTTTTGCTTTTTTCGTGGTGTCAGCTCCACTGAACACATGGCAAAGCTCTTCTCCTGCTGTTGTAGCTGAGCTTTGAGCATCTCCCACTTTTTCCAAACTTTTCCTTCGGTCTCTGCCTCTTTCCTTGGTTCTTTTCCCCTTTTCCCACTGCCTGCCCAGGATTGTATTTCCCTCTTCATTTTCCTCTCTGCCACTTCCCCCCAAAATCCTCCACCAGCTTCATTTTTAAGGCTTTTGACTTGGAAGGGCCTGGAATTGAGCTGAGGTCCCTTTGGATTTGGTGATTCCATCGGAGAAATGTGGATTTACATGAGCTGATGATGGGATATGGGAAAGAAATTCCTCCCTCTGAGGGTGAGGAGGGGCTGGGATGGAATTCCCAGAGAAGCTGGGGCTGCCCCTGGATCCCTGGAAGTGTCCAAGGCCAGGCTGGACATGGTTTTGGAGCAGCCTGGGACAGTGGGAGGTGTTCCTGGGTGGAACTGGATGAATTTAAGGTCCCTTCCCACCCAAACCTGGGATTCCACGACCTTGCATGACCTTCCTTCACATCCTGAAATGAGTATTTATCCAGAAAATCTCTCCATTTTGCTTTCAACTTTCCATTCCTTATTTCTCCCAAGTTGGCTGCCTCTTCCAGGCTGGGAACAGCACGGACACAACCCTCTTATTTTTAACACCAAAAATGACCTGGGAACCCTGGCTGTCAAAGGACAGCAGGATGTCTGTACTGGGAGGGGAGTGCTGGACAGAGACACGGACAGGAGCTCCTGCTCTGCTTAGGGAAGGGATGGGAGAGCCCCTTCCAGATGTTCGCAAGTCATGGCTTTACTCTCCAGATCGAGCTCTGGACTTTCTCCTCCTTCCTCAAAACTTGCTACAAGTCCCTCCAGATTTTAGCAAAATTGGTTCTGGATCTAGCAAAGGATTGGTTCTGGATCTGGAAATGCTGTGTTTGGCCAGTTCTTTGATAAGAAGGGGGGGAGGGCCCTTCCAGCCGTGGATTTCTGGATGCACGAGGCCCCAGCTCGCTCTGTCCTCACTGACCATCCCCTCTCCACAGGCAGGAAGGTTCCTGCAAACGGGGAACACCCACAATCACCTAAACCTCCTTTGTGTGGGAGCCACTCCCAGCCTCAGCAGGGACTCAAACAGACACTGGGGATGTCTCCAAACTCTTCATTAGACCAGGAGTTGCCCCCTTGAGCCCTGAACTCGAGTCCTTCTCCATCCCAGTCCTCTCCTGGTCCATGGAAGTGGTGCCACCTCACCACTGGAGCTGCCCTTGTCACCTTTTGTGCTGGACCATCCCTTCCACGAGCTATATTTGATCTCAATGCCCAGTTTGCTCTCCTGTGCAGGAGGCCAGAGCTCTGCCCCAGATAATTTCATAATTCTGAATCCCAATTCCTCCCCTTCCTCTGGGAAAAATGCATTTTTTGCAATACCTATGTTGTAACTTTCTAGAGCACATGCTTCCAATTTGAGCATGATTTTCCAAAGCTCCTAGCACGTAACCACAAAAGTTCCTCATTTCTTTCCCTTTTTATTCTCCATTTAATCCATCCTCTCTTTTGATGCTTTGGATCATCTTTCTATCTCACATCTCAGAAGAAAAGCTTTTTGTTGTAACCACGTACTTGAACCCCACGGAGAAGGCCAACAATTAATCTGGGGGATTCAGGCAGAACTCTTCCCTCTCCTTGCTGACTTCCCATTTTCCAGCTCCTCCCTACCCCAAATCCTAAAGCAGAGGAGAAACTTCTGAAGATCTTCACCAGTTTTTAAATCAAAAAGGGAGAAAACCAACCCGAATTTAGTTGCTGTCACCAATTTTCTGAGTGACTTTGGCTGCGTTTTGTTCCCAGTCTCCCAACAGATGATGGGGGGGGACCAGAAGCTTCTCTGCCTCCCCCTCATCCCTGAAAATTCCCAGGAGCAAAGACCGTTTCAGCACAGGGGTGGATCCCCCACTTTGGAAGCACAAACCCCATTTTCAGCCAAGTCCCTTCCCTGTGTAGCTGCAACTCAGATCTCTCCTTCAGCTGTGACCAATTTAGGGCCAATTCTCGAGCTCTTGGGGCATTTTGCCATCAACAAAAATTGGCTTTGATGTCCTTTATCGTCCCCAGTTCTTCCATGGGGATGTTTCCTAAAAGATTGGACACTGCACTGTCCAACACCCAAACCTGGGCCAGCCGTGGTTTCTCTGGGAGAGCCTCAAACCCAAAGCAAGAAGGACTGAGCCTGGTTTTGTGCTCTAGAACTGCAATAAAAAAGTTATTTTAGGCCTGGACACACTTTGTTATTCCTTAAACTGGGAAAAAAGCCCAGTGTGGCTCCCCAACTGATGTCTTTTGGGATTCTGGCTCCGTAGAGTCAGGATAAAAATTAATCTTGGTCTTATTGGTGCCTCCAGGGGACAGGACGTTCCCAGTCCCTCACACAGCAGTGCAAGTGTTTGCTTTTGCTTTGGTGGGGGGAGAGATGAAATAAAAAAAAAAAAAAGGAGGGCAAACAAACCCCAGAAGAAGGAAGCAAATGAATTACAGCACATTGGAGCTGGCTTCCAACAACAAACACGACCCCGCTGGCAGGAGCACAGTTCCCTCTCCAGTCTGTGTGTCCCTGTGAATTGTAACAGGATGGACACTCCTGGACCTGGGGTTTACTGCAAAACCTGTGCTCAGCTATTCCAGACTTTGGGATGGCATTTACGCTCCCAGCTGAGGGATTTGAGCCTTTTTTGGGCTGAAGGTGCCATTTTCCTGAAGCTTTCTGGTCCAAAGCATTGTTTGGACAAACCAACCCGGCCAGAAGGTTCCCAAATCCCTCCTCCTCTTACACAAGCTCTTTCTTTTTCTGTATTTCTGACTCTTTCTTTCTTTCTTTATCTGCAGTCGGAGCAGAGGCTCAGGGTTACGAGTTCTGACTCAGGCAGATGATTAATGACAAGGGAAGGGCAGCACAGCACGGATTTCTCTGCAGAGGGGATTTTAGCAGAGCCAGGCTGTGCCCAGGGGTGCATCCAGACCTGGCTGGGAAATGTGGATTCCTCATCCAGCACCACAGACTGTGGCACAGGGATGGATCTGGCACTGGAGGTACCTGCAGATCAACCCCAGCTGGTGTCACCCTCAGGGCAGAGCAGCTTCCAGCAGAAAGAAACTGAAAGCAAAAGAAATGGGTTATATTTAGGAAAAAAGTACCACTGAACCATTTAACAGGGGGTTTAACAACCCTTTTCCTCCCTCCCAGCCAGAGGGGAGGACTTCAGGGCTCACAAAAGGTTTAATAAAGAGGGTTCACTCCAGGATGAAGTAACAAACAGGAGCAGCACAGGGAACCAGAGCGAGCTGGGAGGTCTGGCTTTTCTGGAGATCCCCAAAGCACCCACATTTTCCTAAAAATGGTCTGAATGGCCTTTGGGAATGTTAAATAAATCAGTGGACGAGTGCTGGTGTCAGAGTGAAACACAAAGAGTGGAGATGGAGCTCCAAGGCAAAGCCACCACGTGTGTGACCTCCCCTGGCTGGATCTGTAGGATGGAGGTGTTTGGGGAAGGATGGGGCCTTGCAGCCTGGAACCTTCTTTAGTCTCAGCAAAGCACCCTCATCTCCAGCAAATCCCCATTGGGCACCACTGACGTGGTAAAAGCTGGTTAATCCAGGGCTTTTCCTGGACCAGCTGCAAGGCCTGGCTTTTCCAGAGCTCCCTTTTGACCTGGAACCGATCCTGGGGGCAGCTGGAGGAGCGCCCCGTGCACATCTCAGCCAGGTCACAGTCGTGTTTGGCCGCCCGGCACATGCAGCCCGCCTTCTGGTACTGAGGAGGGGAGAAGATGCCACAGTCAGCACCCAGCCCCTGCACCCCGCTCAGAAACACCTGGCTGGAGGGCTCAGACAGGCAGGAGAGGCTCCTCCTCAGCCCACAGGCTGTGTGAGGAGCCAGAGCCGCGTCTCACTGCACGGGGGATGTGTCACTGCACGAGGGATGTGTCACTGCATGGGGGATGTGTCACTGCATGGGAGATGTGTCACTGCATGAGGGGTGCGTCACTTCGCGGGGGATGTGTCACTGCATGGG
>WAAE01005219.1:0-29541 GCA_013400495.1 Nicator chloris | reverse complement strand
ACCTCTTTTGTGTCACTGGGCTACTGGGCTACAAAAATTCAACTCAGAATTATGTTATATCTTTCCATCACAGAAGATTATATGTACAACACCTCCTGCCAGTTACTTACGAAACCATGTATTAATAGACATTTGCCCCTCATTTCTCTTTCAGGAAAAAAATTTGTTTTCAATTCTCCAGGTCTTGGATCAGCAAACCCTGAGTCATTTTATCCAGCTTCTTTCATGCTCTCCTACCATAAGTTGGACCCATTTTAAACCATACTATCACTCTGCCTAATATTCTTGATCAAAATATCCAACACAGATCTAATTATTCTTGAGTGGTTTCCAGAGCAATAAAAAGGGTGAAGCAAGAGGATATTAACTTCATACAGAGCTACCATTACAGTCATTAGTGTGACAGTAGGTGAGACGCAACTTGCAGAGGTCTACTCAGCTGGTAATCCAGATGGGTAATTTTGAGGTTGTTTGCAATTTGGAAAAGTACCATGACTGTTCATTGCTCTCAACTTGTCCAAAATAAATGAAACATTCAATAAAATATGGATTAAAGGTTGAAAACAAATCCTAAAGCTACCAACTATGATATTATAACAATATTTCCTTGATGAGTAAATATGCGCACAAGTCCATTATCCCAGCCAATGCTGACAAACAGCAATGAGTCTTACTTAATGGAAAAGTTAATCACAAAAAGCACATTGGAGGCTTTTAATACACATGATTACATGTACTCAGTGGGGCACAGGGTCTAGCAGAGAAGCTCCCTGTTGTACAAAGACTCTCAATGGGCGAAACGATTCTTGGAGCCCAATCTATATCTACCACATATCTACTTCTGCACCCTGTGTGCACAGGTGAATACAGCAGAAACCAGAGAAAAGTGGAATAGCTCAGGTAAATCATTAATACTTAAGTTTAGAGATAAAGATGAAGCCAGTTCTTAGAATCAAAATAGGAAAGCTGATGTCATGAATTTCACCCCAATATACACATAAAAAACTTGGTCAGACATTTGCAGAGTGTATGGTAACCCTTACAGGAAACAGCCTAGTTCAAGTAATTCAGACAACAATGTGACTCAGACCAAGGGCTCCATGTTCCCAGCCAGACACAGGAAAGGGTCTAGATACATTCAGATTCTGGGGGAGCATGTGGCATTCTGCTCTCTGTCGTGCTGTACTCACCCATATTACAAAGGACAGATATACTGAGTAGCTGGGGACATCTGGCTATCCTGAGACAGTGCCATGGGAAGCTGGAGAAAAACAACAGACATTCTGGCAGCAAGAAATGGCTCATCTCCAGAAGAATCAGGGCTGGGACCTGTGCACACCATGGCAAAATATGGTGGAGATTCTGTGGGAGGGAGTCTGGGATGGCCATGTGTTCATGGACACTTAAAGTCTTCCATAGAGATGATGATAACTCCTAATTGCTACATGAAAGTGAAAATATAAGTTCATTGGTATCAAGATAACTCCATCATGCTGGCTTTTGCTCACCACTTTATTGAACAACACTACTCTTTCCCTCATAAAGGTCAAGAAGGAGCCTTTCCTGCACTCATTATCCTTGGTAAAACAGAGTAGAATATGCAATTTTTCATTTCTTTGAAGTGAAGCCCAGATTGAAACTGTTGCCTGAGTAAGTACAGACAACGTGCAGAACATGAGTAACCCCACTGAGATTAGAAAAGACCCACTGCTTCCTAAATGAATGTAGTTAGTGGAAAATATAGCACATTTTCTCAACATTACGTTTCATTTTGTGTTTTGCATAGATCTAACCAACTCAAGACTTCGCTGAGCCTGCAGAAAAAATAAATCTCTTCTTGTCTGGGCACTGTTTGTGAAGACATTCATTAAAACTGAATCATGCAAAGCTCCTTATAGGAGCAGTTCCAGAGAAATGTAATGTGCAGCTGAAAGATTAAGTCCCCCCTCAGCTAAATGTGAAGTTTTCACATGTGGCAGTGTTATAGCACTTATTGGGACTTCCTCGCCTCAAGCCTGGATGTTGTCAGTCTCACAGAAAAAGCACTATTCCTGTAAGTTGAAACTGATTCTGTTGCCACTTATCTCAGTTTTGCACAGAAACATTCCCGGTAAAGATAGCTGATTTTTCTGACACATGAAAGAAGAACCATTATTACATATACCCGCTCAACAAACCAGCTGCTAAACAGTTCTAAGTTGAATCAACTTTCATGGGAAATGTTTTGAATCCGACAGGCTTACCTACATATATTTTATCAATATAAACGGTTAAAACAATTTTCAAGCACTTGTGCTGGCCTAGCAATGTAGGTAAAACCATGGCATAATACTGTCGAGTATGCCATGTCAGTTCATGATTTCACCTTTATGCGAGCCAAGGAGCAGCTTCTTTTGGAAATCAGTCATTAATAAGAAAGGATGAAGAGATAATAGAGTTCCAGCACCTTTTCGGGTTTAATCTTCCCTAATGTCTCTTGTATTACTGTACTAGAGGAGGCAGAACATTGCGGTGAGAAAAATATATGTGTAATGTTTTTCTTCAAACAGCTCGTAAACTCATTTTCTTGCTCCCTGAATATGACAAAGTGCCCAGCTGGCAACTTAAATTCTGATTTATAGGAAAGGTCAGTTAATTCCAAGCAGATATTTTGCTAAATATCAAAATATCTCCTCATGTATTTTCTTTGTCTAGCTCAAGGAATTTGGAAGCTTAAACATCAGCAAAGCTTACAGAGTAAGGCCGTAATACCAATTTTAATCACTATCACTCACAGCAATTTTTCTTCCCAGTATTGAATAATTGGTGGTCCACAAGTAAGATTATAAATTTATAGGTGTTCTGGATTTGTTGTAATACTATTCTTATAGACAAATTAGTAGGCAAACATCCCATCTTCCTCTACTGTATGACTGCTGTACTGCCAGGCAAACAGTGTAGAGGGGAGAAAAGTGCATTGAGAATAATCCTGCAGTCTCTAGCAAACCTTAGCAATGCCTCTGAGGTCAGCATGAATTTTACATCAAGATTAATTCATTTAGAAATACCAGTTCTCCCCAGACATCACATGCCCAACTTTCAAAATAGTAGGTTTTAAAAATATTCTTTAAAGGGCAGCAGTAATATTATTTGATAGATGTTTATTTTCCAAGTGTAATGAGTAGAAAATTTCCTCTGTGACAGAAAGGAGGAAAAAAACCCAACGAAACCGTAAAGTCACTACAAGGTGCACAAAGAAAATGAGGAAACTTTATTAAATTAATACTTGTGGAAACTTGTGTGTTTATCCAATGATATGAAATAAATGGAGTAGAAGTAGCAACATCACATTTGATTAAGCAAACATTAACAAGAATACAATGTATAAATAAAAGGAGATAAAAACTTGGAAATAGCCCAGAAGGAAACTGCTGAAGTGTCCAGAAGTAACACACCATAACCCTTTCTATATTAAAATAGTATATCACAACTGACAACAGACCACGAGAAGAGAGAATCACAGGAAGTGCTTTTTCAGATTTGGTCTTGGTATTTTTGCAATTTTCTGTGGCATGTAGGAAGCACTTCATGCAAGAATGTGCATCCTGAAATTTAAACTGGGGAGAAGTATAGGGATCATACCTTTATTTAAGCAGAAACCTATTTTTCAGTTTTTCCCTCAACCATGTGAAAACCATTCTAACTCCAGTGTAGATGGTATGTCACTGAGCTCAAAAACTAGCCTATATATATAATGTAAAACAGAAAATAACTTGAAGATGGGCGTACCCAAGATGATTAATTTTCCGCTTGAGAGTCGGAATGTTATTCTAGAGCCGTGAACACATAATGATTAAAGAGTTTGATAAGAAGTTCACTTATCTGGCAGAGCAGTGATGATACTTTTGAAAGGTCTCATCTGAAAGACCCGACACTAACTTCGCACTAATCGTTTTTGTTTTTGAAGCAATCTGAGCTGAACGTACTAAAATATCAATGTGAAGTCCAAAAAGTGCACATATATTTTTGAACAGAAAGCACAACAAAGTCTATGTATAAGATTTTATTTGAATCTCATCTGCATTGTTTTATTAAATTAATTTTTCTTAAATGGTCGCTATCTCAGCATTTTATTGACAAAGCAGCTACAGCAGTGCACAAAGGGAAACAAAACAAGAAAAAAACCCACATGCCTGACCAGAACGTGTGTTGCAGGCAGTCAGTGGAAATATTGCATAAACTGTTCAGTCATCAACATTCCCAACACAGATCAAAGGCACTAACTCCTTAAAGACAGAACTGCAGACAGTGTCACTACTCAGAGCTTAATCATCCATCAGAAAAAAGATATTTGGGAGGAAAATCCAGAATATAATATTGACCATCTCCATATTGCTCTGGAAAAGCCCACCAAAAAGACTTTTCCTGGTCTGAGGTAATTGCCCGAAAAGCTCTCCTATGTCTTTTCCACAGCAGCTGGGCAGAACGCAGGGTGTGGCAGGAATTGCACCACCAGCCTGATGGTGCTGCAGCACCTCCAAGGAGCAGGATCATGTGAACCACACTGAAGTTACGTTCACCTCCATATTTGCAGGCCTGCACTAAGCCCGTCCCAGCTGGACCAGGATAAACGAGGTTGTGTTATTCCAGTCTTTAGTTTAAGGACAAAATACCTTCACAATGCCATCGACTAACCCTGGGCCTAGTTTTTCCTTTAGAAATTGTGTTGGTTGCAGACATTTACAGCTACTATTAAAGAGCATATTAACCTGGAAATTTCAAACACTGAATATAAGATGAGGTTAAAAGTTGAAGGTGGGGGCATTCTTCAGCTTTTCTTGATTTTTTTCTTGTCTTTAATCTCTTGTTTAAAAAAAGAAAAATATTAAAAGAAATGTCTCTGATAGTAATAGTATTTATATAAATGTAATTACAAGAACAAATAACAGAAATTACTAATATGAAACAGAATGGACAATTAGCATCCATTTTGTGCTAAAAGCAGGATCCTCAAGGTTCTGAAATGGTCCAAGTTTCCTAAACCAGGTGTTTGTCAACTTCCTTAGGTCTCTCTTTGCTCAAGGATGACTGTGAAAACTTAATCCAAAATATATCTGTCATCTCTTTTAGCCTTCATCATTAAGTCTATAACAAAATTGTGTTTTACAGTGTTTGATGGCTTCCATAATTTTCAGAATTCAACCCTGTACCTTAATTCAAACTCGCCAGCTGTAAATTTGCCATAAATTATTTTTAATATTGCATGGTATTTAAAAGAAATAATAAAATAAAGATTCGGCTCAAAATAAGGCTAAGAACATACTGCCATGGAGCGGGTGGGAACAGGTCTAAGAAATTTGAATCCAAAATTATTTTCGTACCCCAAATTTTCAAAGCACTTTCACAAAGTTTGGGACACAGAGTTTTTCCAGTTTTTGGTTTATATAACAGCAGTGGCTGGAGTAGGGCCAGAAAAGCATTCTGAAACATCCATCTCTTCATTGTCTCTCCTGCAATTACTCTCAATTGAATAATCATCTAAGAAAAAGTGGCTCAGGAGTTCAGCCTCTAGATTAACTGAGTGCCTAATAAAAGGTGTTAGTCATGAATAAAATTTTAATTGTTGCCTAAGTTAAACAAAAATATGAGACCAAGCATTGTTCTTCTCTTTCCCAACTGTTGGATCAAATAATTGCTCCAGTTTCCTAGCTTACTCACACACTGTACATTCCATACACATCTACGGCAAAACTCTCAGTTAGTGACTTTATGTCTCCGCAAAATAGAACTGCAAGAGTATGAGACAGATGAGATGGGTTGTACTCCAAAGGTTTTTTAAAGCCTGTGTTTGAACTAGAAAACAAAAATGGCATGGCATTTGAGGGATTTAACCAACATAAATCCCAAGGCAGCAGTTTAGGGCAATGTATTAATTTGACTGGCAATTTTAAAAGCAGTTAAATGGCAATAGGAATTAAATGCCATTGAACTGGAAGGACATAATGGGCCTAAAAGATTCAATATTCTTTGGGGAAGGGGTTGTCTCATTATGTAATACAATAACAATCTTTCAATTTAAAGGCAGAGAGTGATACTTCAATTACTTTGCACTTTTCTCTTGTGTTGTACTAGCTGAAAAGTGATCATTAGAGAATATGTGGGGTCTGAATTTTGACATCTCCTCTCCTGTATGAATAATAGGCTCCATTTTCCTTTTACGGTGTAACACTAAAGGCCTGAGTATTGCTACTGATATAAGTCAAGTGTGAGCCACACTGGTTTACACCTGCTGAATCCTCATGCTGGGTTTTGTAGGAGTTTGGTAGCAGAGGGGGCTACAGGGGCAATTTGTGTGAGAAGCTGCAAGAAGCTTCCCTTATGTCCTATAGAGCCAATGGTGCCAGCCAGCTCCAAGATGGGCCCAGCTCTATCCAAGTCTGAGGACTCCAGGAACGCTGGAATAACTTAGTTAAGGTGGGGGAAAGGTTACGGCACTTTTACTTACTGCAGCTGCAGCCAGAGAAGAGAGAAATACGAACATGTGAGGAAAACAGCCCTGCAGGCACCAAGGTCAGAAGCAGGAGCAGGGGGTGCTCCAAGCACAGAGATTCTCCTGCAGCCCGTGGTGCAGACCATGGGGAGGCAGCTGTGCCCCTGCAGCCCAGGGAGCCCACAGGGGAGCAGAGATCCACCTGCAGCCCAGGGAGCCCACAGTGGAGCAGACGAATGCCCAAGAGACACTGTGAATCTGTGGGAAGGCCGCGCTGGAGCAAGCCCCTGTCAGGACCTGTGGATCCGTGGAAAGCAGAGCCCACGTTGCAACAGGTTTGCTGACAGGACTTGTGACACCATGGGGAATCCACACCAGAGCAGTCTGTTCCAGAAGGACTGCAAATTCCGCCAGTGCCTTTCCGAATTAGCAAAAATTTTGTAAGAGTTGTTCTAAAAAACATTACTGTTCTAGCAAACATCATCAAGAAAAATGCATTTACAAATTTGTAGGGTTATACCGTGTTAGAAGCAACCGGATTTGAAATATCAGAGGGTTGCACTGTAGATTCTCTCCTGGGATGCAGGAAAGGTACAAAGTACACACATGGATCCCTATCAAGACATGGTTCCTCAGCATAAGCACTCTGGTGTTATATTCTGGGGCATAGGCTCCTGAGAATAAGAGTAATGATAGCATCTATAAATCTGCATTCCCGAAGCTGCCTACAGTACCCAAGAGTACCATCTTCCAGAGATGATGCTTCAGAGAGAATAAGTGAGAGACATAATAGATACTTAAATCTCAGCAACATACCTGCTGTCCAAGAAAATGGGATGTAGCCTTGGTTGGGAAATTTTCTGAGGATATTTTTTGAGCTAAACCTGCTTTGCAAAAATTAAATCTAAGTAAAAATAAATGACTTTTCGTGTATCTGAAACTAAATTAAGTTCTTTAGGTTGCTATAAATCTGGCCTAGAACACAATGCAAGTTAAAGAATAACTTATTTCCCAGTTATGTTGGGGGAAGACAGACAGCTTTCAAATACTGCTAAAAATATTATTCAATTCCCACAATGAAAATTTGTTTCTTTATTAGGCACTGTTAGAATTATTTCTGCCAGATAAATTTAAAGAAATATAATTTGAATACCTATTTGGTTTTTTTGTAAACTAACTTTAAAATTTGCTTGATTTTTCTCAGAATGCACTACCATACCCTTAGCATCTGTGCAGTGTTACTAACATGGGTCCACTGTGTTCAAATCTCTCCTTTTACTCTCACCTGAGCCTTCCTGAAAATGGAAGACATGTTACCTGAAAGATACATTCCTCACACATTTTTGCAAAATCTAGGAAATAAAATACTACTGTTTAAAAGGAGGAGAAAGGAGAAGATTAACAAATTTTTGAGTGTTTTCCTCCTCCCCTAACAGCAATGGACTTCTTAAAACTGGCTGAGAGCATGGGTGGGATGGGTATAATTTCTCATGAAGCTCAGCTTCATGGAGTAAGTTTCCCGCAGTTCAATTTTTTTAGTGGTCATGGAAACAACTGGTTCTTTTTCTATACGGAAACAGAGCTCAATGGAAACAGGCAGAAAGAAAAAATTGAATGACAAACTACAGGTCTTTGATTGCTTCCCCCTCAACTTTGCACCCCAACCCTTTCTTTCAACTCCTGTCGTTCCATATTAAGTATGTTGCAAAGAACACTTCTGGGCATTGCATATATTTTAAATATTATCCACCAGCCAGGCAAAGGTTCAACAGCACAAGTATACTTAGAAGGAAGGAATTATCTCTTGCCTCCAAGGACAAAGAGAGGTGTGCATCTGCAGGGTATCATACTCTCTGGAAATAAAATACAGTGCAGAGGTAATTTTCCAGCAGCAAGTGAATACTTATCCAATTTATTAAATCAGCTTCAGAATTAGACATTTTTATATACAATATTTTGCATTTGTGCTTTATACTTGACATTCATAGAATCATAGAATGGCCTGGTTTGGAAGGGAACGATAATCCAGCTCCAAACTCTCCACTACAGGCAATGAGATGCCACCCACTAGATTTCTCAGGGTCCAATCCAACCTGGCATTGAATACTTTCAGGGATGAGAAATGCACAGTTTCTCTTGTCAAACTGTTCCTGTGCCTCACCACCCTCACAGTAAAGAATTCCTTCCTAAAATCTTATCCAAATCTCTTCTTCCATTCTAAAAAATCTTTCCCCCTTGTCCTATCACAGTATGCCTTTATTAAAGGGCCTCTCCCTCTTCCTTTTAAGTCCCCTTTATGTATGTAAAGATTGCAACATCTTTCAGTACAACAGCTTTCAGATTGCTGAACATCCCCAGATCTCTCAGCCTGTCTTCACAACAGTGGTGCTCCAGACTTCAGACCACCTCAGTGTCCCTCCTCTGGACTTAGTCCAATGGACAAAGTCCCTTCCTGTGCTGGGAACCCCAGGGCTGGATGCAGGGTTCCAGGTGGGGTCTCACCAGAGCAGAAGGGCAGAATCCCCTCCCTTGCCCTGCTGCCCATGCTGCTTTGGATGAAGTCCAGGATACCATTGGCTTTCTGGGCTGGCTGGCCCTCTTGATCAGCACAGTCTGCTGGTAAAAGGCTTTTACAGGTCAGTGAAAAAATATGATTCACATTACCTTGTATTGCCAATTTTGGTGTCAACTTCCATTTGAGGAGCAAGATTCTTGACACTGAAACTGCAGATCAGTTACCAGACTCAGTGAAATGTCTTAGACAGCATCTCCACTGCAGGATCAATGCCAAAACAAAAAATCAAAACCCAACCAGCTGATTTATTCTGTAAGAGATTACCTACAAAGGAATGACTGATGAAAATAAGTACAACAACAGATAAAGATTGCATTAATAAGCAGACAGGACTCAGTTTCTTCATGTAGAAAAACCAATTCTTTATTCACGTAATTTGTTTTTATAGTTTTCACAGACTTTGTGTGCAACACTAATTGGGTAGTAGTTTTCTTGCCACTTAATTCACTGGTTAAAAGGTGTTTTGTGTGTAGTGCTGAGACTCTCTCTTTTACTCAGGTGTTTACATTTTTCCTTTGTGATTCTCATGGGACAGATCTTTTGTTATTACAGGTGCAAATGGTTCTATTACCAGAATAGTTTGTTGTGTTAACTGAGTTTTCATTCCTTCGATTATTTCTTCTAGGAACTTATAGGCTAGTTGATAATTCAGCAGAACAAGGCCTGATTTTATAAGGCCTTCTGTTTATAATATCTCTACTTGTATGTAACAGATAAACACCCAACAATATAATAAATGGCTATTAGCTAGAAAATCTGTAAATTATCAGTTTAAAAAGTTGAGAGTCAGAAAGAAACGTGAGAACCAGAAGAGACTATCCAGTCCTAGTTTTCTAACAGTTTCGAAGTTTTCCTTCCTCTCCAAATGAGAAGCATTGGTAGGAATGTCCTACAGATCAAATTCAAATGACCATGGATACAGGCTGGCTCACGGAGATTGGTGCGTGCCTGTGCTGTGAGAGATGATGTCAACACTGTGCAGTATGACTGAGCATGCCACTGCAGAGTCTGACAATGGGGAAATAGAGACAAATTGAGCACAATTATGTTGGGCCTTCAAATTAAGTGAAGGACTTTTGACAATTCTGAAACACAATTACTTTGATGTCAGCTTGGTTTTAGTAAAGTTGCACCCTGAAGCATATAAGTGCCACCTTTACTATGTTTTTCATGCTGATGGAAATAAAATTGTCTCATCAATGAAAGCAATTGCAGATTTAAGAAAATAAATGTACACCAGGCTTCAGAGATAGCTATGCACATATTTTAATAAAGATTAAATGGAAAATGACATTCCTTTGGATCAGAAAATATTTCATACCAATCCCTGTCTGGCTCTCAAGCTCCATATTTCAGTGCATGATCCTCTGTCCTCTTCATAAGCAGCCAGTGCTGGTCAGTGTTGCAGACAAGAATATAGGACTGCCTCTGATTAGATTGAACCATCTATGACATTTTTCAACACCATTATTTCTATAAATACCTTCAGGTCTGAACTACTAAAAAAACTCTTTGATTCTATCAGCTGAGAAATTACTTACAATCTGTAGAACTTTAAAAATTTTCCTAAAAGATTTGAGGGCTTAAAGTGCATTTTTAAAGGTTTTTGGTTTTTTGGTTTGTTGTTGTTGTTGTTGTTGTTGTTGGTTGGTTGGTTGGTTTGGGAGGTTTTTTGGGGTTTTTTGGGGTTTTTTTGGTGTTTTTTTTTTTTTTGAGTATGATATGCAATATTCATGTTCCTTTGGGTCTTACTAAAATTCACTTTTCTTGAAAACAGGAATTAACATCATTTTGCTGTTTCATAAATCAGACATCATAAACTGCCTTCTTCCTGACAATTTAAAGGTTAAAAAAGAGAAGCAAACACCATAGCTAATATAGGTAATAAAGTATTAGTTCACCTAAACACTTGCATATATGTGCCATAATTTAGAGACTAATATTAATAATTACCAGGCAGTAGAATCTTAATGATGTCCAGTAAATAGTTGCATGAGAAGCTAGAGAAATAAGGTAGAAGAATTTTATATGAAGAGAGCTCCTAAACATGTTATTTCCTTGAATTCACTGTGACAGAATGACATGTCACCAATATTACAAGATGTGGTAACATTTAATGGTTGATCGGAGTGCTGCCTTTTTTTTCTTAGAAAGTTCTCACTCATCAATTTCTCTAAATACTTGGAATTTGGGTGTTTTTTTTCTAAAATCCTCATTGAAACACTTAAAGTATTTAATTTTCATATGGCTGCCTATTTAAAACCTGAACTTTAGGCAGTCACATTCTTCTCTGACTAAAAGCACAAATGTAACTAGTTTTGATCCGTGACTCAATCAATGAAACTTCTATAACTTCAAATTTCTGCTGTGGAGCTGGCTACTGATAATATATTTAAGCTTCACAGTCTGCTTTTTGCTTTGATATATTTTTATGTATTTATTTGATAAATTTTGCTTGATATATTTTTTGTTCACACTAATACTTACAGAAGCCAAATACAACAGAAACACAAATGCTGGCATTCAGCAATGAATGTTCATTACAAGAGATGTTAAAGAACCTAGTTTTGATCAAATACAACCAGGAAAACTAATTTTATAATGTAAATGAATGTTTAATTACTTTTTTTTAGATCCATCTCTGAATATTGAATTGGTATAAAATGATGAAGTCCTATTAACACGTCACCCTATTTAGGCAAGCAGAAAGTAGGCATTTCAAACACAAGAAGAATATTATTTTATAGACTATCTTGTGTCATTTATTTATCACAGCTTCTCAACTCTGGAAACTACAGAGGACTCCTGGCTGTCAGTCAACATCACTGTGCATGAATATCCAAGACTAAGCCACACAGCTGGTCATAACCAATTAAAGCTATACAATAACAAAATAAAAGGTGTTCTAAAATATAAATGTTATGTTCCCTGGCATCATACAAAACTGGAAAGAAAAAAAAAATAAAAAAAAGGAAGCCTCTGCTGAAAAACTAGAATACTTTATGGAACAGCCTTCCTATTTCCTTGAAAAACATATTTACTGTATTTTTGCTGAGACAAGTCCTGGATGGAAACAGAACAACAGTGAGTACTTGCATTTTCCAAAGTGCCATGCCAGTTGCAGCATTGTAATGAGAAACAGCTGTTTCAAGATGAGTTTTCATAGTCCTGAAATAATATGCAGATAAACACATGTAAATATATGAATGCAAGCATGAATTTGAAAACCATTTCAAAGTAAACTGTAACTTTGTTAGAGAAATTTATCTAATAAATTGTTTACATTTATATAGTTTAGAATATATTCATTCAAACACCCCAAACTCTATTTTTACTGCCAGAGAAAGAAAATAATTCAGGTACTTTGATGTTACTGAGTATTTGAAGCAGTGTGATGAAAGCTAAACTTTTATGTAAGCAATTAATAAACATTAATTTTTGAGAGCTGCAGCACATACATTTTAGAAGGAAATGTTAACAAAGAAAGAATTAAAAAAAGGTTTAAAAACCCAAACAAACAAACTTAATCAAATGGTCATTGTTATTTTATTTATAGATTCCTACTATCCTCTGTCACAATTACATAAATGAATGTTAGCTGTCTGTTGATATACAGATGAGTGTGTGATAAAAACCATAAAACACTCATTAAATCCACGAAAATTGAGAAGAAATAAAATTTACTTGCCATATCTATTTAGAATTTCATTGTTGTCGTAACTCATTAAGAAGACACATAATTACATTTTTGTTCTGCCTCAGAAGATGTTATAGATGTCTGCAACTCTGGTAAAGAGAGGGGCTTAGTGACAAACACAGACTTCTCCTACTATATTCCAGAAATTTGACTTTTCCTATAAAATCAATCCTTTTCCAATTTTCAGCCCAAATTATTCATTTTTTATGTTCACTACTTAAAATTAATAGTTTTCATTTAATTTAGAGTAAGACATATATATCCCAACTTTCCTTACAGCCATTTTGGTAGAAATGCTTCATAATGTTTAGTCTCTTATAGATGAGACAAATTGCCAAAGGAAGACATTATCTCTGTTTGCCAGTGATATATTTTTGATAACCTAAAAAAAAAATTCTCTACACAGGGTCCAAGATACAATTGCAACCATTTTTTTTTTTCCAAAAAAAGCATTCCTCGTGGTTATGCCTTCTCCCTGTCATTTCAAGATTAATAAATGTATCCTCCATAATTTTTAAAATATGGAAAAGCAGAATAAAAGTTAATATTTCATACAGTGAAAGGAACCTGTAAGTCTCAGTGGCTTCCTACTTAGCATCATTTTTGCTACTACTGTTTTTATAAAGATCTGGAGAGCAAGAGAGGTGCGGTGAGCTTACACTCATCCTACCTCTGAGGAGAGTGGCCAAAGGCTTTTATTAGTCAGCAACACTGACACAATTCTTACGTTGTAATAGCAATAATTTACTGTTTTTAACAAAACAGCAGCCTTTGTTCCGAAGGGATTTCTGTCCCTATCAGCTCTGTGATTTATCAAACACTCGAGACATCCAATAGTACTTTAAAATGCACAGCTGGACATGCCTGATTGCCAGAAAGCAGATTTTTCCTTCAAATAGGTAAATCTTCCACTCACATTTTGTGCCTACTTACTTTCCACATATAACATTTTACATCCTTCTTCACTACACAAGACAGACATAAAGTGTATCCAAGGAATGGTCTAAACAATCCCTGAACAATACTTATACTAACAAATATTTTATCAACTACTTTTACCCAACTGTAAAGACAACTCATAAAACAACTAAAAAAAGTTCTAGAATGTATACATAATTTATGGTGAAACATGTATTTATTATACTTTTTAGACACCTAGCTAATACCTCAGCACCTCTAGAATTGTAATGCCTTTAAAGCAATAAAGTACTTTGATTCTTATCATAGGACTGCAACAAAAGACATCAGGAAAAAGCAACATTTTAGTTTCTCCCAGAGAAACTGCCTACAGACTAACAACAGGTGTCACTTCAGTTTAATGTCTGGCTGCTTTCAAGGATGTATGTCTTTCAAAACAGGGTCATGATCTAATATGCCTTTCCTACTGATTTTTTTTTAAGGCAATTGAAGCTGTCTAGAGGTTTGGGTATGTTACAGATTCTCATTTCATAAAAGTGGTACCACTTTAGGTAGTATCAAAACACCTTGCTTGTTCAATGCCAGCAGAAAGTTCAAAGTATAAAGATGCTGTGTGTTTTATAGATGTGTAGGAACGGCATATTCTTGAAAGTTCTAAGTAAATAACGTTGAAAGGTTAAGAGCAATAAAAGATGGTAAAAGGTTCTGTCATTTACTGGGAACTATGCAACTCACTGGATTTCTTCCCATCTTCCTGTCCTAACTCTTGCTTGGCTGCAGCCATTTATAAAGCAGCTTGGCCTTGCAGCTATGCAGTCAACTCTTGCAGTCAGTTGTAATCCACAATACATTTCAATAACAAGACCTTTCACTGTGCACTGGGAATCATCCCTCAAAAATGTTTACTTGATAAACTCTAGCTAAGAGGCATGTTCATAGTCAGTGATACAATACAACTTTATTTTTATAAAGCTTTATTATTAATACAATGTCTAAAAACTTCTTATTGATTATCTCTCAATTCAAAGTTGCCAAATGCTTTAACAATAATAACTATTAAAATACCTGAGGTGTACATTTTCCACCTAGTTGTATAGATCGAAAACTTGAGATACAGGCAGGTTGAATGATTTTCCCATCTGTTCTCTCTGTGCTTTGGAGCATAACCTAAATATAGACATGTGGGAAAGTTCGAGTAAAATGCTAGCTCCACAAAAAGCAAAATAATTTTTGCTCTTTGATTCAACAGAGACATAATTTTATCCTCAATTCACAAGAAATTTCCTGACATTAAAGAAAATCTGGTGACCTTCCCAATTACAACTCCACTGGGTACGAGACAGATGCAACCCAACATACGGTAGTGAACAGGTTGATATAATCTCAGTCTTTTCTGTGGCAACATTAAATTTCTGGGGTGAGTGGACATGGAACAGCTTCAGGACGGACTCAAAATATCTCTTTTCAGGATGTGAAAAATTGTGAAATGTAGCGTGACACAGACAATAGTTCAGGGTGGCACACATCTAGACCGGAATTAATAATTTATAAAATGATCTTTTAGTTTGGTCTAGAATATAAATGCACATGTACATGTCATACTTGCACTGATTTTTCTCATCTGCAATAAAATGATGTTTAGTGCCTTTGAATTCAGAAGCCTCTCTTTCCTGTTTAACCTGTTATCTAGGGTAATATAATCCTGTGGAGCACTTGGTAAGTCACTTTTCAACCATCAATCATCCCTAAATAGTGCTCTCTCATTTTAAATCAAAAGACTAGAACAGATTTCCCCTTTTCTCCATCTCAGAGACAGCAGCAGTCAATAAAGCTGTCCACTTCAAGATTTATATCTGTCAGAATTTTCATCCCATCTACTCTGCATTTCTAAATACAATATTCATATTGGTAGAAAACAAGCAGCAACCATCTGTAATAGCATCTAATGGGATTTTAACAGAAGCCTGAGTGTTATCCAGGTGCCTGCTAATTGACCTGCAGAGGATGCATTTCATTGTGTGCAGCCAGGCAGCCCTGTTTAGATAAATCAATAGAGAAAAAAGAATTTGGGAGTTTTTAAGCAGAGGTCAGGGTTAATCTGCAAATGTGTTTTATCCCTTGAAGGATTTATATTAATCTGGTTTTGTCTCTGATGCCACTGATTCAAAGCTTACATTATAACTGAAAATCTTCTTTCTAGTGCTTTCTTTTTTTTTTTTTTTTAAATACTCAACTACTTAAATATGTGCCTCCCAACAGGAGAGCAATCTCCTGGTAAATCTTTAGGAAAAACCCACATACTTTTAAATAAGCAAACAGATATACTTACTGGAGAACAAAGGTCCCCTGATAAAACAATCCTGATTTCATTTCTGTCCTGGGTTGGATTTTTTTGGTCTGTGTTTGCAGTTTGTTTTTTCCTTTTTTATTTTCCTTATTGAAACTTTGCCTAATATTCCTCTATAGCAAAGAAAAACTAGCAGTTCTTCTAATATGGGGATATGGTCCAATAGCACAGTCTTTGACAGCATTCAGGCATATCTCAAAACCCAGGAGAATGAGACAAAAATCCGGCTGATATCCAGGATACAGGATTTTGCAGGGTAGAAGAGAATTACTGTTTCAAGATGAACCCCAGTAGAAAGACCATACATTTAATATCAGATGGTGGCTCTTACAGTTAAAACCAGGCAGGAGACAATTAACTATCCCGTCTTTGCTAATGAGGTCCTGAAAAGGACCTTACTTCCTCCTAGAGTGTATCTCACTGCCTTATGCTCTGGGGGTCCCTCCTCAGAGTGCAGCACCCTGAGCTGCCAGTTCAGGTGCCACAGAAATGCCATGCAGTGCTCTTGTCCTGTGGTAACAGCCCAAAACAGATGGCCCCCCCAAGCACTGCCCTGGCCGGGACCATGCACAATCCACAGCTCCTGAACCCACAGCTTCCTGTGCAAAACACGGAATGGTACTGGGGGCACTCAGAGCAGAAAGACTTGGAACCTCTCAACAGCAATAACCTAACGTGTACAACAGAGCAGCTTTCGTCATTAGCCACATATCCATGTTGTATTCAGTCCGTTCTAATGCAGTAAAAGATGGTACTCTGCCCCATTTCATCAATTCATCCATTTTATAGAACACAAAAAAACCCTCATATGATTTTGGATATATCCCTTATTCAAGGCACCATAATATAACAAGATTTCTGTTGCAAGATAAATGAAGTACCACTGCTCCTTCACTGTACTGTCACCTCAGTTTCGTATTATTTCAGTCAGTCATGTCTCCTGCCCATAAGTTGACATTAATGTCTTTCCTTATCGTGACATTTATGATTTCCGTTTTTTTCTGCAGCACTCTATTGATTTTGAGATCTATAGCTCCTACATGAACTGTCCTTCAGAGCTCTGTCATTACTCCTGCTTGTACAATAGGTACATGCCCAATGATTCAGCATCAAATATAACCAGCCTAGGCATGTGGGGGCTAAAGAAGTGGAGGTACTCCTTTTCCCTCAGGTGAAATTCAGCTTCCTTAAAACTGTAAGGGTATTGACATTTTAATGAATAATAAACATACTGGCCATATTGATAATTTTTTCTCTCACTCCTAAATACCTCAGGCCTTACAATGGCCTCACAAACTAATTTTAAAAAATATTAAAAACATGGAACTATAAAGTCTTCAGAGAGGAGTAACGAGAGCAAGAATTAACAGCATAAAAATATTATGGTCACAACTAAAATGAGCCTATGCCAACCCAAGGCAAGACAGATTTCATTGCTATCCAGGTGACCAACAGAACTTTGTTAAAGCCAGTTCTGAAGGTGAGATTGTGTTTGGTCCTCTCCAGCATCTCCTTTCTAGTATGGTGCTCTTGAGTTATGCCTGAACTTGGGATCCCTTTGTTGCTGAAGATGAGTGCAACAATAAAGTTCAACACAGAGAATTTCAGTTTAGGCTTCACTGATACCTGATTCCACATGTGCACAAAAGAAGCCAGTTTTCAGAGAGCAGTCTTCTGAAATATTTCAGTTAGATTAAAAGCTCAGAAAATCATAAAAGCATTCTCTCTTCCCTTGGTATTGATGGCTAAACTGAAAGCTTACATAGCCAGACCTGCTTATGATTGTCAAGACTGAACTGGATGACTGTGTGTTCCACAGCAGATCTTTGTACCATAAGGGTTCAAAATACCCTGTTGTATGATACTCTCCAGAAACAAGATGAGTTAACAGAGTAACAGAACAAGCCTTGATATCCTAGCATATGGGGTCAAGACTCTTCCTTCAGTTTATGTTCCTTTTATGTAGTTTCTAGGTACATCTATTTCTGCCTAAACCTGTCACACTAGATGGATTCTTTTGAAAACAAAAGCCTTCAGTACATCCTGAATTCAAATGTATGATTTCTTTAAAAATGAGCCTGACATATTGTCTTGGTTNGCTTCCCACAGCCCTGGGGCAGCCCAGCCCGCTGCCCCAGCCGGCCTCACGGAAGCAGCAAGCTGGGATGGCGGGAATGAGCACAGTCCGGGGGTGGCGGATGAGATGGATCGGAAGCTCCGGAGCTGTGGCTGGAACCGCGGGAGGTCTCTGCAGGCAGGGGGTGCGGGGCCACAGGGCAGCGAAAGCTCGGAGCAGTGCTGAAGAAGCCGGGGTGGGACAGCGGCAGCCCGGCTCCCAGCAGGGCAGGGAGAGGCGAGCTCCGGATCCCAGGCACACAAGCAGATGGGGACAGGTCCCTCTTTTAGTGAGGTGGGTGTCAGTAAGGTCCCAGGTCAGTGGCTGCTCTCACGAGCAGAGGCTCACCCCACGGCAGAAGAAGCAGCTCTGGGCTGAGCTCCGGCAGCAGCAGGGAATTTCCTTCCCCGCTAGCAGGAACTCTGACTGTCCTCCTCCGAAGCCAGCCCCGTTTTATACCTGCCCAATTCTAACAGTCTCCCTGCCCCTTGGGGAGAAACTCCCAGATAAGAGAAGTGCAACCAGATACCCTCCTCCTCTGAGCTTGGCCACTTCTCTTGTTTTTTTAAGTACCCAGTTGTTAATGTTTTGTAGCAACTTATGGGAAAAACTCTGTAAGTAAAAAGGGACAAAAGGATTGAAACCTAACCCCCAACACATATTCCCAAGCAAATTATTTTCATATAATGGTCTCTGTTATCCTTCTCAGAATATTGTGGTTCAAAAACATTTTCATAACTCTTGTCATACAGCCTTAATCCCATCAACTTTTTACTACCCCATTTGCTCTTCTGGCGGTTTATCACTGTATAAAAGCACCACCCACCAGCAAGCGTGGTTTATTTGCACATACGGACAGGTAAGATGTTCATTGCCAAGGGCTGCTGAGCTGTATTCAAAATCCTTCCCCAGCCTTCCTCTACCTTGTGCTTTCAGAGAAAGCCATGCTTTTAAAATGCTATCATAAATAAGACAGATAAAAAATTTTGCCTTCTAAATTAACATAACTGATTATATTTGTGGCTAATAACTAAAGCAGCTCCACATATACAAACCCATTGAAGGACTTTTGAGTCCCTCTGTTCCAAGTACATGCCATGAAGGTACATACTTCTCCCCCTTTATTTCAGAAACAGGTCATCAAATTGCATTGTCAGGCCTAAATCTGGCCTTTGTTTCTTTAACAAAATATGGGTTTTCCTGAGACCCCAGCATGGAGAGGCAGCCCTCCCCAGACACATTTCCTGTGTCTGCCTGGCAGTGCTCACTGCAGTGCTCCACTAAGAGAAAGGGAATTCTGTCATCATGTTATTGTGCTAACAGAGTGTCTGCTGGCAAGCACCAGTAGGCTCTCCAGAAATATGACACAGCGAGATAAAGCTTATGCAAACTGAGAGACATAAACATAACCTACTTGTGTTAATCCTGTAAAATCACAAGTATATGACAAGAGGAGGCAGCACTACAGAGCGCTGCGGTCTGTGATTCTCCATTGCAGGCTTTCACTCTGAAGAGAAAGCATATAAATGCAGGTGTTTCTTCTGTAAGCAAGACCTTACTTCTGTGTTCAAGGTATCTCAATCTTCTTTGTATCTTCTTTGTATCTCAATTAGTACCCCTACTAACTAGGCTGGTTAAGACCCACTTTCAACATACGCAGAAAATAACACCACATCCATTATGTTAGCGATCAAAGCTATACAAGTTTCTAGATTGTTTCAAAGATCAGTCTGTCAGACTTCATTACCAGAAGAAAAAAGGGACTCTGACTTCAAAAGGCATTGCGTTGTCCTTTGTTTCCTCCTCGAACATAATTTTGAAGATAGTTAGCAACCTCAGAGCAACCTAAATTAACCAGGTTTTTGACTGTACCTTCTAGCTCCGGCTGCAGTTTGATCTTCTCATTCTTTTTCCTTTTCCTTTACGTCTATCTGAAGTAAATGCTGATTGTCCCACTGGCTTAATACTGCAACATATTAAGGAATAAAAATTGAAGCGCTTCATCAATCTGCAAGTTACCTAAAATTGCTCCCAACGCCTCCCCTGCTTGTCTTGCTTACTGCAATATTTTCTGCAAAAGGTTATTTGAAAACATTTTTAATTAGTTTTTCTAATTTTCTAACTGAAGTGGTACCTCCAGTCAGATTCACAGAACTAATTATACTAATAGTGAATAAAAATAGCATCAAGATTAGAAGACTTTGATGCTGTTTGAGCTGTAATTCTTATGCATACCTTTTTGGAGGGGAGTTTTGAAAGCATTCACATTTTCCTGACTGCTTTAAAAATTTTTAAAATATAACCTAAGGGAATTTTGAGAGTTTTCACAATTACCCACAAGGCAAAAAAGTCAGCCAGCCACACAAATATCCAAACCTGAATACATCTGTTCATATGTAAACAGTAACACTAGCAAAACAGTATAAAGATTTTGCTGTACCCATGGCTAATTTACACTATCAGTGAGGTCTCCATTGACAGTTTCCATAGCCTCCACCATAAATAAGCTAACAGACCTAAGTCAACAGAACTGAGAAGTTTAGTCATTCTAGTGCAGGACTAAGACAAAGTATGGATCTTTATCCAACTCACATTCCCTACAGATAACGGTCATCCAGATACCACTGAAGAAGTGTGCCCTTTTTTAGCCTCTGGGATCTAGTTTTACATTTCAGAAATTGTGAAATAGGTGATGTGAACAGGTTTTTCCACTACCTTTAAACACTTAGCTAAAATATTGAATGGACAAGGTGCTGATTTACCACCTCTTGGGCTCTTATCTCATGGGTGATGATCACTCATCCGTCTGACATTACTCTCTGGACATCTGGTAACATCCCCTTCTTAATATGTTATTCCTATTCCTGTTACTCTGTGGATTAATATCACTGTAAATAAATTCCCAAAGTTTACTTCAAGGTGACTCCTCAGGCACAGTCGATATTAATGATGTCAAAACCATGGTGGAAAACAATCTTCTACACATTTGCATTGAGAAATGTAAATGCTTGTAGAACCACTAAGATAAAACTAACACCCTAGGCAGAGTGTGCTGGGCAGGCACTGCAGCAATGGAGTCCTCAAGCAGCAAAGCCAGTGTCTGAAATGGACTTTATATGTTGTAAGGTGGTACTAAATAACAAAGCAATAAGTCCACAAATGTGCAGAGGAGATAAGGAAAATTAGAAAAACATTCAAGCAAGCTGCTCCTTTCTCTTTCCTTTTCCTGGCTTTTTACCTACCATTTAAAACTTCTCGTTTTGCACTGGCATAAAAACAGCATTGGTGTGAGGAGGGAAAAGCTCTCTCAAGACACCAGAACAGCCTTCTTAATAAGAATATTATGTTGCATAATATTTTAAACTACATAGATCAACCAAATCTAGTTGCTGGCCACTCCATATTATACTTCTTAAAGGTTCTTCCCATTCTAATACCTGAAGTATCATCTAAAGTTTGAGAGGCATAAATTAACAAGGTTAATAACAAACCGACAAAACATGAGACTGCAAACAATGCCTGAACAGAGATATTTGGTCTTTGACCACTTTTTTGCCCACTTTAATGTGCCTGGCTTTTTTTTTCCTCAAATGTTCACATGGAGATGGATCCATAAGTGCTTTTTTTAATATATACATTAAAAAAAATATATATATACATATATAAAAAGCATATACGCACATATATACGCACATAAGAATATATATATAGAGAGACACTATCACATTTACTGAAAATATATCTATATGCACAGATATAAAAATTAAAGCTCTTCTCTTCAGGGTTTTCTTTAAGCTGTTCTTGCTTAAAATGTGTCTTCTCTGTGTGGGATGGCTGGATGCATTCCAAAATTCACTTTTATTCCTGATTACATGTGGCATTTTTTAAAGGACATTTCTAAAATAATAATTGTGAGCTGCAAATGTGAGTAGTGTGGAGTCCTCAGCAGGCGTGGCAGAGTGAGGAGGCAGACCACAGCACCTGGCAGTCTCCAGGCTTCCTTCATAACGTGCCCATAGCAAACCATGTCAAGCAGGCAAGAAGGTAACCTCTTTGAGAGTCAGGGCAAAATGAACCTGGAAGTCTGCTAGTTGGGATTTCTTGGCATTAATATACTCATAAAGTCAAAATATAATTTGAAACTTCACAGCTGTCTTGAGTACAAACTGTGAAAATCTATCCACTTTTAATGACTTTTAGATTTGCTTCCTCACAAAAATCATAAACAGAATCAATAAGAACAGAACAGCAACAAGTGTGGAGTTCTTCTCTACATGTACACACAGACACACATACATCTGTCTTTGGCATCAGGTAAAGGAAAGAAAAACCAGGATTTAGTAATCAAATGCTTCATGTCCACACTGTGAATTTTATTGTTAAACCTTGAAAACAATGGTGAAAACTTCTCTCTATAATGGGCAGCATCCGAAAGTCAGGCATCTGCAAAAAATTTCCTGCCTCAGCTTGCATAAATAAAGGGCAGCTTCCCATACAAGGATGATATGAGGCTGCTCTGCAGCAGTTCATGGCTCAGAAAGTCACTTTGAATGCTGGAAGTGACCTTGACACCAAAGCTTTCAAGGTAAGAACATGGTCTTCTGGTTTGTGAAATGCAGGAACTAATGGATCCTTTTTTCTATATGTTTCATAAGCAAAGTGTGAAATTCTTTTTCTTGTCCAGTTTATTTCTGCCTCCCTTTGCATATAATACTGGTTTGCTCACGGAAAAGGATGAGTGCAATCAACCATATGAGTGAGGTAACTTAAATTATTTTGCTGCATAGCCTGGGCTAATGTCTGGCTAGGCAATTAGTGAAAACTGTTCAGTAAGTGCTTAAGATCCATTCGTTTGAGAGCACAACTTAGATATTTATTTCTCTGTAAGAACACATTTCAGCTCTTTTGAAAAAGTTGCACATAAACCTAGCCTTATGAAACATTCTAAAATAGGATATTTTCTTGATTTAAAATCTAGTTTTGTCTTTCATGACTATAAAAGCAGCGGAAAGTTAAAGCTGAACAAAGACCAAGTTTGGACAGCAATATTCATAAAAACCATCTGCACAAAGGAAGTGTTGTTTTTGTTCCCACTTGCCCTATCCTTTTCTTCATTTTATCTTTTCCCACTCACTTCCCCAGCTAGCTGGCCTGACTGGTAAAAAAAAAAGCTGACTTCATATATTGTCATCTTTAGGTTTTACAACAGTCCTTTATGTAAACAGTATTCAATTCCCAAAGACTTGCCACGTTCTTGAGGACCACGGGCAGTTTGTATTCATCAGTGCAGAGCAATGAGCAGGTTCCTAAGCTAATGGCCACCTTGCTCGTTACACACCAGCTGGCTGAATGTAACAGCCTTGTGGGAGCAAATGCTGTTTGCTGCCTGTTAGATAATGCATTAAAACATGATTCTAGTTAGTAAAGGACATTCAGATGCCACACAAGGGACACTGTACACCTGCACCTGTGAAATGGTCTCCTATAAAGTACTCACAGGTTTTTGTAAATATGAAATGGCTTCAGAAAGAATATTGTTAGATTTATACAGAAATTTCTTTCAAGGTCTACAAGACAGTTTCAGAGCCAGGGCAGAAGCAATTCTGTGATTCACCCAGGGATCACAGTACCATATTTCGGTGCACTTGGCTTTATGCCATACAGGCAAAAGTTGTCTCCATTTACTTTCCATTTGTGCAGAACAACCTGGGTGACAGCTTTCTCTGAGAGAGAAACTCATTGTGGTCTCTGGGCACAGGACAAGAAAGCTATTTTTCTCCAAAAAGATCTTAAAAACACCAGATGTTTGAATAGGAAATGCCATAAATAAGATCCTCATCTACTTGGAAAGGCAACTGGGGGCAGCTCATCACAGATGTGTTCTGGATATTCAGAGGTACCACTTGCCATAAGATGTTTTTTTTTTCCTTTTTAGAAAAATATTTCTAACAAATCCCTTAACGTGACCCTTACTAGAAGACCACTGTTTGGCTCTTTCATGACAATTACTAGAAGAACACTGTTTGGCTCTTTCATGACAATAAATATGGTCCTGTCGTGCGACACACATGACCTTTTTTAACAATTTAAAATAATGAGCCTTGGATTGAAAAATATGTTGAAAATAGTTTTAGAGACAAGCCAGTTGGCAGAACATAACCATCAGAAAATATCTCAAAAATATTTCACCTACCCACACAATCTCCCTGTGAGACTGTTCTGGGAAAGATGTTACACTCTACTCCACAGCTATTTGTGCTTGGTGATAAAAGTAGAATAGTGAGGTTCAACAGACCCCGTGGAAAGATTAGTAGAGGGGGAAAATAAAAGCCAATGTGAGTTAGTTGGTTGTTGGCAAAGTTTCTTGGTTGTTACAACTTATGGCTTGTACAGAGCTAGGCAGGAAGGACAGGGTGATCTCAGAATGATTCCATGTGCTTTAATTTTCATGAAATTCAGCAGTTTATTTCTCCAATCTAATGTAGCTCATTAACACAAATACATGTCTGCACAAAAAAAATTTAATATAAAATAAGATGTAGCAATTTTGCTGATCATTTATTTACAGGAAAAATGCATCTGTTTTAGGTGCCTATTAATTTTTGTTCTCTTCTGCTTGTCTGGCGCACTGCCTTGAACCTGAAGAAATGAATGGGCTCTGGAGCATCCTGACCAGATGATCTGGGAGATCCAAGAGGCAAAAAGAGCTGGCATTCAGGGTGTAAAGACAAGAAACAATACCAAAAATAAAGGCCAAACTTTATATACAATACACCAAGAGTACAGGTCCCACAAAAACCTTGTTGCAGGTCACTGTTACATAATCAATAGTCGGATTTTGCCCCTGGAGCTGCATTGCTGCAGGAGAAGTGCCTGGACTAGAGCAGGTGGTTGGGTTTACATTTTAAGTAATAGCCTTCCTGCAGGTGAAGTTACCACTGAGTCCAGCAGACACTGCAGGCACATCTGCCTTCCTACACCAGGGCAGTACTAGAGGACTTCAGATAACATTGTGACAACATCTTTCAGCCATGATAATAGTTTTCAGATTTTCTTTTAAGCCATGAAATACCAATCATTTATTTTTCAATATTAATGGGGTTTTTTCTATATTATGATCAAGACTAAAATTAATATATGAGATTCCAAAGAAAAAAATGCAGATAAGCTCTAAAAATTTCTGTAATTTTCTCAACATTATTAGTAAAATAATTCACAGTATGTGCTCATTCATTAGGGTAACACAGGACTGTTCACTATAGGGCTCTCCCTTTTGCTTAACACTTTGTCTATATATCCTTAGGACGAAGTTTCCTATGTAATTTCTAAAATTTAATTTCAGAATAACCAGTCACATTTTTCTGAGTAGAGAATAATAGTAAAATACTAATTGCTTTCAAAATAAATTCTGAAAAAACCCTATCTATTAGTGTGCTCAAAGACTGACGTGAGCGTACTGCAAAAAAAGCTGAGTTCAAGTTCCCCAGGCAACCACCACTTTGGCATTTTCTAACCCAGTTTCCCACTTACTTTTCCCATAATGCCACTATGAGACAGCAAAGTATAAAACACATACACAATGTTTAGCACAGGGTACTGCTCCTTACAGTTTTGTTGAAGCGGAGATGTATTTATAGGTGATTGGAGGCTTGGGGGCTTGGTTAACTCACTGCTGGAGGCCTATATCTGGATTTGAAGTCTTAATAGACTGCTAGTGCACGGTAAACCCACACTCAAAGGCCAATTTGAAATTCATAGTTACACTTCAGCCTGGGAAGGCAGTGCATACAGTGTCTTGGGCAGGCTGTATCAACAGCTTCAGCAGGCATAAGGGCAATTTTGGTGGGCTTTTTTCTTATGGGCATTTTGTCTCACAGCAGCATGGGTAGGAAATGTAAGAAAATCCCACTGCCATTTCTTGTTCATTACCTCTAAGGATAAACAAAATAGCAGAACATCTCACGCAATGGCAAGCCATGGAAATTAACCTAGTATTTATGCCGAATATTGAGAAGAGGCGATTTTGGCAAGATGAGGAGAAAAGAATCTGATGTTTGAAAGTGATTTTGACTCGATCTCAGAAAAATGTGATGTGAGAAAAATGAGGGTCTCTGCAACTGAGGGATGTGAACAAATTCTCAGTCCTGTTATCACTGGCAAGATTTGATTGAAGGCAGTTCAGAGTAGCAGACAGATAAGGCTAGAGAAACCTTTATCCTGTATCTCTAGGTAAGCCAGATTCTGGAGGCTGACCCACAAAACTGAGTATGCTCTTCATCCTGCTACTTGAATGAAATGGCTTTTATTTACTGAGCAGAGACTCTACGTGATCACACCATCATGTGGTCAAGCAAATTGCTCACATGAAAGGGGGAACTAGCATTCTAATTTTTAATTCTGCAATCCAGTCACCCCCAGAGAAAGAGGGATCAGGTCCTGGGAATTGGCTTCATAAATGGGAGGCAGCATGGAAGGAGCTGGCCATGGAACGGCACCACCATTTGGCAGCACAGGTGCTGTTTATGGCAGGGAGGCACTGGCAGCTCCTTGGCATGCTCCTCATACTATAAGTCTGTGCATGTGCACTGGACTGCCTTTACAACTGGAGCAAGATGCTAAATCTGTCATTGTCTGTCTCTGACTTGACTCCAAATGCTGTCTGCTGGCAAATGCTGACACATAATGCCTGAATGAGGGCTCTGTGGAGTGTGCACTTGCGTGGTCCATCCACTCATCTCATGTTTCAGGTCTGATGAGATTTGGAACAGCCTTTCAGGAGCTATAGGTGTTAGATGAGATGATAAGTCTCCACAAGCACAGCTGGGAAACCTCCGTTTTAGGATCCATATAAGAATTACCAATCAACAACTGTTCAGATTATAGCAAAGGCAGTTTGTTCATGCTCCCTCACACAAAAATATACATATTTCCCAATGCCTCCAGGGGTCTCCTAAAAATTATAAAAATAGGAGAAAACCTTTCACAATGGGCTCATTGTGACTGATGTGCTACTAAAGTGTAGCAGATTGAAACTGCATGGCATGTTGAGCCATAATGTCTGTATCTGGATTATTCCCTCTTTCAGCAGCTATCAAATATGGTTTTATTTTCTTTTTTTAAAGTAGTTTTTGCTGAGTGAAAGTAATATAGTCCTTCTGAAGCTTCTGAGGCTTATAAAAAAAGGTACTTTATTTTTTCATTTGTGTGCACACACTTGGGGTTCCTACAGTTTGTGCTCAATCAGTAAAACTGAATGGAAATAAAAATGAAAAATGAAAGATGTAAAGCTTACAGATTTATTTTTATCTTGAGAACCTTCAGGAAGGAAGATTTCTCAGCCTCTAATCTTAATGATACAGCAGTTAGAAGGAGTGATTTTCTCTGTGAGATTTACACATTAATTAAACAGTATTGTACATTTTTAGTCAAACTAGTCCTTGTTACTACCACCTCTGTGAATCTCCCCTTAAAAAAATATTCTAGTTGCAAAACAGTGCTTGATTTAAACAAGGCAATTAGAAGAGTCAGCAGTCTACATGAGAATAGCTGATTTTATAGTCTATTAAGAGCAAAATCTTTTACTGCAAAGTCCTGATCTATCTGTTTATAAAATAAGTGTTTTGAAAGAAGGGATTACTTTTATATTATTTTGTGTGGGCATCCTAAATGCTCAAATGCAACCACAGATGCTCTACATAACAGTTACAGATTTACAACAAAACACAGTTCAACATATGTGCATTTATTGTCCAGATCTTTTTGGCTGTCAAATAGTTTGCAAACAATATTCAGCATACCTCTCAAACATCCCAGTACTGTGAGGTGACTGGTGTTGTATTTCTGCTTTTACTGAAATAACAAGGTCAAAATGTTCCATTTTGTGTGAATGCCCAATACGAGACAACTGAAACCTTATTTCAGAAAGTACTTAGTGTTCTATAGAGCCTCATGTTGAAAGCACAGTTCAAGGATCCCCCTGCAATTTAAAGGTCTCTGTCAAGCACAGGGAACAGATGCCAATCATCTGCGAAAAATGTAATCTAGGTCCCCATGGCAAAGGCAGAAATAGCCACATCTCTATTGCAGTGCTTCCTGCAAGAGGCTTCTTTCCTTCCCTTAGCCAACCTCACATCACAACCTGTCTGGATTCTGCAGCAAGGGTCGTATGGCTCCCGCACAAAACAGGTTTTTTAGCTACATACTCTCTGTACATGTGCTCATCTTAATTAAAGCAGCCATTTGAAGTCCTTCCTGCAGCTTATAACTTTTCAGCTTTTCAACTCCTGATGTAGTCTGGAAAAGGGTGCAGGCTAAACATTCTTTGTGTCACTTGCCATTGCTTACTGCTCTGCCTCGTGGCAGTCTGACACACCTAAAGGAAGCATCACTTTAACACACATCAGTAACTGCAGCAATGGCTGATGTTGCCAATGACTCCTCTCTTTCTTCCAGGAGCAGCTTCCCCCTTCTCCTGCCATTGTACCACTTGGCTCCACAGTGCATTAGATCACCTCTCTACCCTGGAGCCTTTGAAAGAACTGTGCATTTCTATTTCACCCACTTTCCTGACCTCTTCATAACTACTACCATATTTTAACAGCAACAGGACATAAATCTTAAACTAATTTTTTTTCAAAGTTCTTTGAGTGTTTGGATTGAACTAGAAGCAATGATATGAGGAATCACTCCACACCTTCTTAGTACAAATTCTCTTCAATCAAAAAGAGGAATTTAAAAATATTCATATAGACATTACAAGAAAGACGAGAAAAAGAAAGGAGGTGTTTTATGGCGCTCATATTCAACACACAACTTGCCATTCAGAACACCCTAAACCAGAAGTTACAGCCTGAATGCAGAGTGCTGCTTTGTGTTACTGCAAAAAAAAACCCAGGGTCTCTGAGGTACCCAAAATGTCAGCAAGTTGTGGGTCACTTTGGTGAGCCACAGCTCCATAATACCCAAAACGTATAACAATGGTTGCAACCAGATGTTGGATTGATTGCACTTAAAAAAGAAATTCAATATTCCTACTGTATTTTCCTCTACAAGGGGCATCCAATGCACATGCTACCATTTTATTTATGTTGTGCTCATTGGTGTGGCATGGTGGGACACTGCTGTCATGCTAGAAATAGGAGGTCTCATTTCTAATGGGGACTTGTAACATGGGCTGTTTATTCAGACTGATTGTTTTCTTTTTATCCTATAGTACTGATGGGAGTTCTCCTACGTTCTTCAGAGACGGGTGCTTCATTTTATACATGCCTGAAGCTGTGTTTACTGTTGGGAAATATGCTTCCTACATGAAAAATCCTGTTGGGACAGGAACAAAGACAAATCAATCATTCCAAAGACTGGAAATGGATGTTGGAAGCAGAGCTGTGTAAAGTTGTGAATTCCAAGAGTGAGCAGATAA
>WAAE01005215.1:0-19547 GCA_013400495.1 Nicator chloris | reverse complement strand
TTTTTTTTTTTTTGGAAAATACTAAGGATGGGATTCCTCCTCTCTAATCTTTCAGAAGATGTTTCATAATACTAGAAAGAGATCTGTACTCAGTCAGCTGTCCTCATGCCAGAAGCTTTAAAATACCAGTAATTCCCCACAGCAAAGTGTTGAGGGAGCAACAGAAATTGTTTAACCAGGTCTTATTGCACACTGTCCATATAAATATAGTTCCATTTTTGAGGCTTCTCGTAATTTTGCCATCTAAACACAATTACTCACAACTAGACTATTTATAATAGTAATTACAATAGTAATTATGAATAGATGACAAATAAATTGTAATTTAGGTGTACAAGGAAGATGAAATTTTTCTTTTTATTTTCTCAGTAAGATAGTCTTTAAAATTCTATACAGAAGAATATTGCAACATGGTGTCAGAGTAGGGATGACATGTCTGTTCTGAGTTTCTAATTCTTTTGAAAGAAAGAGTGTGTACATTTTATAAATCTCTGCTTTAATCCAGATTCATCATGAAGCAATGAATCTAGAGCTTTGATTTAGGCCTCTGCATTTACACCAGAAGGAAAAAAGCAAAGTATATCTAATGTTTTGTCCATAAAATGAAGGGGGGTGGTGGGAAGAAGAAAGTATTATATATGTAACTGAGATTCCCTAAAGGAGAGTTTACCCCATAAATTTCAAAATTAAATTTATCTATATCTCCATTACAATTATTTTCTAAGATACTACACATTAGAAATTATTAGTCAGAATCAAAGTTCTGAGATCAGAAGTGCACTCCTGTAATGCTTAAGAAAATATTACTTCATATTCCTCTGGCTGATTAGTTGTTAATCACTGTATCAGAACATTTCAAGGTTAATTTAATTCAGGGAGAGAAAGAGTTTGAAACTAAAGGGGAAGAAGAAAACCTCTCTCCAATCAAATATTAGTCACACTGAACTATATAGCAAGTGTTGATAACAGAAAGCTTTCATTTTCCTATAACTAGACAGTGTCAGTTGCACAGACATAGGTGCCTGTGCCCATATAGAATCCATTACATGTGTGAACTACTAAATAAAAATGTGTGAGGGAACGAGGCCAAGCAATGTTCTCGGATGTCCTACATTTAGAGGGGCATATGCAGTAAATCTGTGTTCCATGCCCCTTGGACCTATACTGACCACAAGACCATGCTTTGCAGAACACATTGATCTGCACAAAACTAATTAAAGCAGACAAAATTCCTAATGATATCCAAAAGTCCTTCAAAATATTCGGACCAATTATTATTTTAATTAGTGCTAGCACTCCTATTCTTGACTAAAAAGTACATGTGCTGGTCTAGTGGTTATTTATTTCCTCTGAACCAGATGAGCTCATCTTTTCAGTTCCATTTTCTAATTGTTCATTTTAACCCAATTTAACTTACATTAACCAGTGTTTACTCTTAAAAACTAGAAAGATATCTCAAAAGCATTGGTGAGATGGTATAAATAATATATGCATAGTTTTGAAAATGCTGCAGTTGAAAAGCACGTCAGAGTTAATTGAATACAAACATAAGAAATTAAGATGCTGTCAGAAAACAAACAAACAAACCCTTCATGTTGGAAAGGAGAGTAGAAACAAGGGGATTATGCATAGACTGAATCTATTTGAAATGGAAGAAAGAAGTCAACAAAGAATGGAAAGAAATATTCAAAGTTGTTGAAAATAGAAATGTCATTCCTTTACGACAAGATTATCAGTTGGACTGGACAGGATAAATAAGTGGTAATAAATAATACATAACTAATATTCATATGTCCTATTCTGTATTAATAATGAGAAGGTTTTTTTCCTAAAACTTCAACATTATAATTTTTCTGATAAATGTCTGCTGTCAATATAAGGTCCTGTTTATGCATTTTAAGTCCTCTGTTAAATATATTGAACATTTCAACATATAAGCTTACCTTGTAAGTAAATGAACATCAAATGAAGGAGAAAATGAGGAATTTTTACTTGACTTTTATAATCTAAAGGTTAAATAACTGAAATGAAATCTCTATAAGGTCATGCTTAGAGGTTTTTCCTGTGAAAGGTCCACACTTCTGAAAGGCACTTAATTGAGTATTAATGTACATTCCTGTATTTATTATAAAGTAAGATTTACTGAATTTTCAGCAGAGGGCTGGAATTTTTTGTGTTAGTGTGATTTGTTTAAGAATGGAAGTATATGCTTTATTGACTTTACCCTTTGAGAATTTCAAAATCTTGAATCTCTTCACCAAATGAACAAGTGTTTATTTTACTGTGATAATCATGGACACAGCTGAAACTAATTACAATTTCTTAAAAAGTATAAAGTGTTTAAGTCATGCATATTTTATGCATGCCTTCTAGTTAACGAACAGGTAATATTCATGAGGCTAATTTTATTATTTAAGACACAATTTTGCTCCAGATTGTAAGGAGGATGGAATGTATATACCAGGTACCAAAGCACAGATTTCAAGAATATGCACATCAGCGACCTGCCTCAGAATGTGGCGTGCAGGAGCACAGGCATGAGGTGGTGATAAGAGATGGAGCACAGGAGACATCACCAGTGTGAGGGATTCATTCATAGAGGAGTGCTGACCAGGAGCTGGTCAAAATTGGTTTCAGGAGTTCAAAAGTGAACAAAGTGTCTCACGTATGTAAAAAACACTACAAATTATTAATTTGGATTCACAAGCAGACTAATGAAGACAAGCCAAGGTGCAGAAGGATATTAAAGAGAAGAACAACCCCAAGTGAATCCCAGACTGAGAAAGAAGAAACTGTTGACATAACCAGCACATCTCCCTGTGTGAAGGACTGCAGGTGTTCAGTGTTATCCTGTCCCCTTCCTCCCCACATACATGAGAATGAAGCCACCAGCCTTAAGGTCCAGAGGAGCAAAGAGAGTGAGAATAGCAGCAGGGGCAGGGGTAGAAGCCAAGTGTGGATAAACCAATTTTAACTGTCCAGGTTTTTTTTTCATTGAACAATTATCTGTGGACTAATAAGAGTTGGTATTTCTATAAATGAAATGGAAAAAAAAAAAAAAAAAGGTGTTTTGCAGTGAGCATATTTAAAACTTAATTAGAAAAAAAGTGGTAGTAGCTAATCTTTGGTATCTTTAATTACTTTGCTCTACAAAACACTTAGTTTAAAGAATTGCAGCAACTTGCAAGGAATCATAATCATTTAAAATTCCTAAGTATTCTTGTTAACCCAAAGAAAAAGGGAAAGGATTTATTTGCCTTTCAATTCTCTTTGGGGTTTATGGTAAAAAAATTGCAGTTTTCATAGTTAAATAATATTATTGACAGTGATTAAAGTAAAAATATATATGTAATATTTAATTTTATTGAATGTAGTTAATTTCATAAATTTATGCATCAGAAGCCCCCAAACACCTCAGTAATAAGTAATCACTGCATGAGGTTAAAGATATACTGATTTTAAGAACCACAAGTATTCTATATTCTTTAACATACTTTTTTGTTTAGCAATGGAAATACTTGGCAATAGAACCAATTCCTCATATCACATAAAATGTGGGGGTTTTGTATCCTGGTGGTATGTCCTTACTATCAAGAACAGAAATCTTGGGACTTTTTAATTCTCTGAAATTCACATTTCTATTTTTTTTACTTGCTATCTTTTGTTATTAAGTGACTCCTCTTTTGTTCTTTTCCTTTCCATTTCTGACAGGTTGTGTACTGCAGGCCTACAAATAATCTACAAACATAAATGCCCTCTGAGATTATTTCTGAAGAGATGATTTCTCAGTACTTAAGATCTTTCTGGAAAACAGCACCACTTGAAAGTTTCTGTGTCAGCTTGGTGGACTAAATATAAAAGAGATGAGAATGAACTGTGTTCATTGACCTGCTCAGTGCTAACACAAACTCTTTCCCTTTACAATTGTTATTATTATTCTTGTAACTATTATTATCACTGGCATTGCCATATATAGTCCTGCATCATTTATAGTCTAAGGTATCAGTGGGTTGCAAACTTTGAAACAGATTCAGCAAAACTTAAATATTCTTACTGTTTTGGACAGATCAGAGTTGGGTTTATCTTGCTTTCTGGTCTTAACTCTTTGGAGTTTTTTGGTGTGATTGGTTGTTTTTTTTTTTCAAGTGTGGGGAAACATTCAATTTGGACTCAAAAGTTAAAGAAAGGGTTCATAAAAATATTTAAAAAGTAAACACAACCATTTTGTTTGCATGTAAAACTAAGCCATTTTGAGATTCCTTCATCGTCCAGTGTTTACAAAAGCAGAAGAACAACTTTAATTCCATTATTATGAGTATGAAAGATACTTTTATATGAGGGTGGTGTGGGAGCACGACCATTCCTACAATACAGTTTATGGCAATACATATGAGATTTTTGCTAAGAAGGATATCTACTGTGTTAAGTGTCTCTCAACTGATAATCAGACAATCCTGACAATCTACTGCAACACACTCAAGTCTAATTTTTCCCCATTCACTTTCCCACAAAACTGAAACATTTTTCAGGCTGACTTGACAGTTGTCTTTTCTTCAAATATCTTGTCTGTTGGATAAATCATTATTAGAGAGGATATTTATTAATTTATTCCTTAAATCTTATTCTACTTTTTATAAACCATGGATACAGGAAATTTGGGAAGAGAAGGGATTTCTTTTCTCTAGGAAAAAAAAAAATAGTAATGCACAATTACAATCTACATGAATGAAGAAGGTTTCTTGGACTTGACAACCTTTTTAGATGAAGGTGACTTTTCCAACTGCATGCACTTCTGTCTCCAGAAACAATTTAAATCCTTTATAGCCTCCCTGTGGGGTTTTGAGGACTCTACCACAAAATCTTGTGTGACCCTTTTAATTATGTGTAGAAAGTCACCCACTTCCTAAAGCCCAAGAACATCATATATGTTGCCTTATCACAATTCACAAAACCCCCCAAAGAATGTAGCTTATCTCAGGCACTAGACTGGCTTAAAATTAATATTCAGGCAAAACTCATGTCTTCAGTCATGAAGCCTGAGCAGCATATTTGAACAAGTCATTGTGCTGTGATGTTCCTACAGCTACTCATTGTCTCAGGTAGGCTTTGCAACCTGCACAGAAAAAAACTGCTTTGGGAAACAGCACTTACAGTGGTGGTGAGGAAGGGTTTGTTTTGCTATTTATTTTTTATTTCTAGTATTTAAACATCTTAGGATTGACTGATTTTTTGTTTTATGGGAAACTATTTTAATATGAATAACAATATTTATGTAAGGGAGGACAAGTTTTCCTACTGTGATCCTCCATGTTGTAGCTCTGACAGAAATTATGTGTTTTAAAATAACTTCAAAAGTTCACTCTAACAATTTTTTGGCTCTGAGAATAGCAAGATTAGCTGAGTTGTTTAGAGCATGGTGCTAATAACACCAAGGTTGTGGTTTCAATCAGTAGGTCATTCACTTAAGAGTTGGACTCAATGATCCTTGTGGGTCCCTCCCAACTCAGAATATTCTGTGTTTCTGTAAATATCAAGATGTTTGATTTTTCCTTATTTATGATGTGACACCCCATCTTCACTCAGATCTTTGTTTCACAGACAATATTGTTTGCTACAATATTTGTGTAGAACCTGAATCTCTAATTGTTTGCAGAATATGCCTATGAGATCAAGCTGTGTAGAACAATTACACATAGAGCTACATCACTTTTCTAGATCATTCTCAGGGATATTTGGGAGACAGGTGCCAAGACCCTGTCAAAATTGATGTGCTTCTTGGAAGGTGTAAAGAAGTGACTGTTTAACTCAGGCAAAAACTAAAACCTATTCATTAGGTACTGCCTGAATAGGTTTGTTTGAAACTAAATTCCACTTTATCCCTGTGCTAGGCAGTCATGGATACATGCAAACCGAAAAAAAAAAATGGTGAATTGGCTAGTTCTAAATAAGGTAGATTGGGTACCATATTTAGCCTAACCTTTGTAGCATTATTTTACCTTAATTTTAACACAGATGAGTGAGTATTACTTTAAATTCCATCTGCTGTCTGAGGAAATTCAAACCTCTATCTATCTTCCATCTTACAGGTTCAATATATTTTACTAAAGAATGTTACCATGAAGAATACAAGAGAAAATACATACATCCATTTTACTATATGTGCAAAAGTTCAAGGAAGAGAAGGATCTAGCAGAATCAAAATATCAAGGATTCTTTGCAGAATGGGAGAACAAGAAAGTGAGTTCCAAAAAAGAACACTGTTGAGTAGTCTGTAAGCATTTCTTACTTGATGCAAGCTGCAAAGGATTACATTTCCTTTTTTCTTTTTTGTCTTGTAGCAGATATATTTCCAGTTCTCTTATGTCTGGATACTGCATTTAGTGTAATGAGAGATCAACGAAGTACTGGAATTAAAGGAAGATTTCAGATTATTATTTTCATTGTATTTGTAAAGAAAAAAAGTTGCAGAAATTTCAATCCATTTGTATTTCTGAATATCACTGGAATCATCATTGAGAAGTTCACAGAAGGTGTAAGACTAAGCAAATGGTAATCTATTATGATTTACTGATGTTGGAGGTGAGGATGTTGTATGGTATGATTTCAGATACTCACGTGTATAAATAAAAGGACATGCCAGTTTTTACAGAAAAGTGTAAACTCGGTATTAGCATATTTCTTAGAAAATACTATTTAAATTACATAGAAATTTTAATAGTGACTGTACCTGTGATGAGTTAACTTGTGTGAAACTATCCTCTTCAGGGAAATTACATGCATCTTATTGCACGTAGTTTCATGTTTATTATTTGGATAGACAAATTTTCTCTTTATAGTAAAGATACTGGTTCTCATGATGGGTTTTTAGAATCAAGAATATTTATGGATATTCTCTGAGGATACTTTTTTTCTGTATAAATTCTTTCTACTTCCTTACTTCATAAAAGTTTTTGGGATATGCAGCTCTAGGGAAGCAAATGGCAAATACAGAATATTCAATGGCAATTAATTATAAGGTATAAGGAAGATATTTTCATATTTAATTTTTCTCAGACTACATGCCTGACCTACTGTAAAAATTTTTGATGGAGACTCATGTACAAATATTTGTATTTATACACCATGCTTCTAAAAGATATTTTAAAAGGTTAGATTTATCAGATATTTGAATGTAAACCACAGACATGAGGTAGCTTCTCCTGCACCCAGAGTAAGCAAAGTACTGTGAACTTCAGGATCAAGACAACTGGGAGCGTGCCCAGTGTGTGATTAGGCATTTAAGACTGTGGATTCCGAGTGCATATTAACACAAGTACATTTTAGGATACATGCAACAGAAGCTCTATTACTTACAATCATAGTGAGAGAACATTTTTGCAGCAATGTATTTGCAGAGACCCAGTCTATGCACTGTTTCAGATAAAGGGGAAAGAAATTAAGAAAATCAATTATTTCAATGTTGGTAAAATGAGGAACTTAAGAAATGCTCCTTCACTCAAAAAGCGCAAAGACATAGGATCCGCCTATATTTAGAAATTGATTTTACACCTCTTTCTCATTCATTTTCATTTATATTCAGAATACTTAGTGGCAGCACCAACTGCATTTCACACTTTCAGAAAGAAAATCTAATACTATTCAAGTTCCTTGGCATCTTACAGAATGCTGTATAGAAAGAATCAGGTCCAGAAAGGCAAGACAAAAAAAAAATCTGCTAGAATTGCCTGTAATTTCAATTGAAAAATGAGTCCCACAGCTCCTTGTGTGCAGCATTTTTGATTGCTATTGACAAGCCTAGCCCATTTTTCATTATCTTTACATCTCTTGTTCTCTTTCCCTCTATCCTTTTCCCCCAGCTGCCTTGGACATTAGGCTCAATATTAATATTGCAGAAACAGTAATTCCAGAAAGTGCAGTATAATGTCAACATGTTACCATAGAATCATGGAATAGTTTGGGTTAGAAGGAACCTCAACAATGATCAAGTTCCAATCACCCCATTCTGGGCAAGGATACCTTCAACTAGACCATGTTCCTCAAAGTCCCATCCAGCCTGGCCTTGAATGCTCCCAGGGATGGGGCATTCACAGGTTCCCTGGGCAACCTGTTCCAGTGCCTCACCACCCTTGCGGTAAAGCATTTCTTCCTGATATAAAATCTACTCTCTTTCAGTTTAAAGCCATTCCCCCTTGTCTGATCACTACATGCCCCTGTAAAAGCTCCTTCTCCATCTTTCTTCTAGGTCCCTTTTACCTGCTGGAAGGCTTCTGGTGAGGTCTCCCTGTAGCCTTCTCTTCTCCAGGCTGAACAGCCTCATTTCTCTCAGACTGTCTTCATAGGAGAGGTGCTCCAGCCCTCCGATCAACTTAATGGCTCTTTGGACTCATGCCAACTGTTCCACTTTCTTCCTGTGTTAGGGCCTCCAGAGCTGCAATCCAGGTGGGGTCTCAGCAGGGCAGAGCAGAGGGGCAGAATCCCCTCCCTGGCCCTGCTGCCCACGGGGCTTTGGATGCAGCCCAGGACACGTTTGGCTCTCTGGGCTGGCGGTGCCCATGGCTGGGTTGTGTCCAGCCTCTCAGCCACCAGCACCCCCAAGCCCTTTTCCTCATGGTTACTCTCAACTCCTTCATCCTCTATGCTGTATTTGTGCTCAGGATTGCCTCGACCCATGTGCAGGACTTTGTTTGGTCTTGTTAAGTTACAGAAAACTACCTGTGCTTTTAGAGTGAAAATCTCTGTATTTTTCAGAGTAGAAATTAAGGACAGCTTCAGAGGTTACAATTCTTGTGCACTGGTAACAGCAGAACTTTCTCCTATGGGAGCTAGGAACAATACACTTATGCAATTTACTGTGAAGAAGGGGATTAACTAGATGTCCTCTAACATAATTTCCAAATCTATTTTCCATTATTTATTACCTTTCCTTACCTCACTGCCCCCAGGAAACAGCTTGCCTTTCCCCAGGGCACATTAATTAAATGCATCAGACTCCCACAGCACAAACAGGTCAGCTGCAACACATGCAACATAATCACATTCACCAAGCCACCACTTCAGAGAAACTGACTTGCAAAGAGTATTCAAAAGCTTAAAAACCTGGCTGCAAGTGACAGGCCGTGTGAAGCATTCAAGGCTATTGTTCAAAGGAAGCTTTTTTTTTAGAGCTGTGAATTTGCCTTTTTATTGAATGTGCTCCCTCCCTAAAACTGCCAGTTATTATGTTCTGCTGGAGATTATAATGCCCACTTGGTGATAATTATGAGTGCTGGCCTTAGGAAGGCACAAAGATTAAAATGTGTAAATATGCATAAAAATTCCCTTCATACACTCTGGTCAACAATATTCCATGCATTAACAGGCTTTACCTAAGCGAGATACGCTGTATGGATTTTTGCTTTTTTAATCCAATTTATTGCCCCCCTTCCTCCAATAAAATCTATTTTTGGTAAAACTGGTAAAAAATATCCATGGATTACAGTAGTGAGGGAAAATTATATATATGATTTACTGTCACTGCAGGTCAGGCTTCCCAGTCTTAGAAAGCCCTTTAGCTGTATTCACATTCTTAATAACCCAAATATATGTACTCCCACCCACACAAATTACTCTTTTACACAATGTGAAAGACACGGAGAAACAAAACACAGCATTAACACACCCACTATCGTCTTCTCTCCCACACTTGGGAATTTTCAGTAAGAGAAAATCCCAGACCCACATTCTCTTTTCAGCACTCAATGCCCTGAGTCCTCAAACTGTGGCAGAAAAGAAAGCTGCTTCTGCTATTAGCCTTTTCAAGCTGTACCAATCTCTGTCGTAGCTATAATGATTCTGGACAAATGAAAAGTACCTGTTGCTGGATATTGTATTTTAAAGATGTTAAGGCAAAGTAACAAAATTTTAGGAAAATATGCACAAAATAAAAAACGTATATTCTTAAAGGTGAAAAGCCTTAGAAAGCTATAAAATGTTTTATGTTAGCTTGAAAAATTTTAGGACTTCTCATATGTATAGATACAAAAATAAAGCTCTTCCATGTATATTCACAGTCTATTTTCACCAACCTACCTTCTCAGAAGGACATTCTCTCATTCAGTGTTCAAACTGCCAGAAATCTGCTAGTTCCCTGCAATACAGAAAGTTATTTAAGAGTTTAAATGTTTCTTCTTTTTGTATCTGACCTCTGGATCTGGAAAGGTAAGAGCTAATGGTAAGAACTATTATACTGTAACTTGTTTTTTTAACAGTGGTCTGCAGCTTATTTGGAAAAAAATCTGTAATTGGTGAAATGCTATTAAAATTATAATGTGACTTTATACTGAAGAGAGTATTCTCCCAGTATTAGTGTTGCCCCACCACTTTCCTTGCAACTTTCCTTGCTTTCCATACGACGCCAAAAAAAGCAGAGGCAAAAAAATACAAAAAGTGATTTTTTATTTCACTTCGATCTTTGTTGATTGCTTTCCCAAAATATCAGTGCTGTTACTTAAGTTCACAACCAGTTCTGACACATTCCTGATCATAATATTATTAATTTAATAAAATCTCAGTTTTAAATTCATGCCTTACTCATCCTCAGAACCCAGAAAATATGACATTATGATTCAGCCTGATGTCTTATATTAATTGGAGAACAGCCTTTTACATTGTTGGACATGAAATCTATCTAAAATACCAGTTACTAGTATAAAAGATGAAGATAGAATAGAGAAGGAAAGATCCTATTTTTTAGGGGGGTTTTATTCAGGATTTCTATATGAATGTGAAACCAACATATTCTTTAGCATTCTCAAAATTATAGCATTCTAAATATGGCTATTCACCTTCTCAAATCATCAGGGAAAAGACGTGAAGGAATGTTCAATGATAATTAAAATAAATTCATTCTAAAATGCAAATAAACCTCCACCTTACATCAGCTTGAGCAGCTAAATGCACCTGTGACCGACAGAAACCCCATAAACTTAAAATACCGAGATTTAGACAAGTGAACCAGTGCTTGTTTTTCATGCAAGTTTCTCTAGGTGGAGCTCTAGGTCAAACATCCTTTCTGTTACCTTGAATACTCCATGGTGGTAATTTTGGAATTTGTTTTAATGTCCTCAGTTCATCTGTTGCTATAAAATGAGGTGCAGAAACTGCACTGAATTTATTTTTTGTCACTGTTTTTTCACTGTTTATGTAAAAATGCAGTTGTCATGAATGATGAGAGGATTAAATACAAAATCAGAGAAGCTGTCAACCTAATAGGACTGCTGTTTAATGGAATATGAAGACATACCAGATTTGTCATGGTTTACATTTTAGTTAGCTGTGCTCTAATGCTTTTGCACTGAAACTTTCTCTTTAGAGCTAAGAGAGGTCTCTGGTTTTAGGGTGCTATTGGGTTTTGGGAGTTCCATCTTATTTCATGGAGAACTCCTAGACACTAAAAATCAAAAATAAATAAAAAAAAAACCCCAACCAAAAAAAACTCATGTTATCATTCGGTATCTTTTTTTATACAATGGTTAACACAGCTATGGGCTTGTTTTCCAGTCAGAATGACATTAAACATTATATTCTTGGAAAGTTTCTGTAGCAACAATGCAAGGGAAAATAATATCACAGATATCTGCTACCACTGGAAAAAAAAAAAAAAATCCAGAAAACCCACTCTGCTCCACAAGAGAGAAGGGTGGGATAGAAAGTGAGGTGCAGTATTGTACTATGCATGGTGCATCAAAATCAGCAAGTTCACACAACCATTAGCTCACATTTTCTCCTATAAATGTTGTCTTTTCATTGATTCTTGAAATCCGGCTTCTTAAACAAGCTACTTCTCTAGCTTTTTTGGGTCAGGCTGTTAGGTAACGACACTTGTTGTACCTGTTGTATTTGTTTCTTTGTTTTGTCTCTGAGAGATGAGGGAAATGAGAGAGAATGAAAATAACTTTGCTTTATGAAATAATTATTTTGCTACTATGTAAAATTGAGTTCTTCCTGGGTCCTCAGTCTAATTGTTACCTAGTGTGCCTCTGCCACATGCAGCCCTAGAAAAAATAAGCAACTTATTACTATATTCCTGGAACATTTCTCGACACAGATGATGATGAGATATGTGACTGAGGACTGAATAAACCATGACTGCTGAAGTTTGTAGATACTTCATACAATTATGTTTTTATTTTTTTAAACCATGTGAAGAAAATAGCCACAACAAAGCAGGGGAGGCAGGGCTCTTTAGTTTGTTCGGTTTTGGTTTAAGTCAGTCAAGAGTAGATTACTACAATGCTTTTACCCTCACAGCTGAATACTCCAGAGCTCAGAATGCACCCTCAGGCCCTCTCAGTGCTTGGACAAACTGACAGTCAGGATTTATGGGGAAACTCCCAGTCCAGTACGGACAACAGTAACAGACGACTCTAAGTCCCAAAAGAATTACCCAGGATGGCGAAATGCCCCAAAATGTACGTCTTACTTTAAAAAACGTTTAAATACTTACCTCTCATATATTCTCTTCTGGGTGGGGGGTTATTCCCCCATATCTCATGCTGATTATTTCTCAAGACTAAATGAATAAGAGCAAGCTGAAATCAATAGAAACTGAACGTATACACAGCGAACGCAGAAGGCATACTGGGGACAGCCATATGAAAATGGGAGTACTTATTCTCAGGTGAACATCTTAATCACTTCACTGTGAAGTTATACTTTTTTCTCTGCTTTTGTGGATCTTGTCTTCTTCCATGCAGTATCACAGCTTTACCAGGACCAGTGGAAAATAACCCTCTCAGGCATGAGTGCTGTGAGTTGACAGCCCAATGCTAAGTTAAAACATGAGAATTTGAACTTGTATTTTCAGGCAGGAAAGAACATTAATCTTTCTTTCACCCCTTTTTTTTTTTTTTTTTTTTTTTTTTTGAGCTCTAGGTTGGAAAGAATATACAAAGAGAGTGAGTTTAAAATGTATTAAAATATCTTGTTTAAGCTTTCTTTTTTAATTATACACAACATGTGATGAGAGAACTGACAGCACACAGAAACTTTTCAATGCCTTCTATTAATCAAATCAAGAAAGAGTTAAAGTGTTTTGGAGGTGAAATTAAGTGCTATTTTGGATTGTAAATCTAAAAAGGCCCTGAGTAACTGAGTCATCACAGGAAGTAGGGATAGGTGAAGCACATGAAAGAATAGCTTGAAAAAATACATCTGTAATAGATAAAACCTTCTAAAACAAGAGCAGCTGTGATTTTTTTTTTTTTTTTAACTTCATCTCCTCTCAGCCGATGACTACTCAATACAAAATTCTTTGTTCTGTAAGAGAATCTCTCTAGCAAAAATCACAATGTGTTTGGGATTCAGTTTGTCTTTTCAGGTACAAAACCACATGAATTAAGCACATAGTAAAATTCAAACCAGCTGGGGCACCAGCTACAAAATTTTGTAACTGTTTGTCATGTGAAAACAGAGACACTTCAAAGGAACAATGACTACAACATCAAGTATGTACACACCCTAAACCGTATCAGTGAGCAATTGGTCTACAGTATTCACAGATGAAATTTAATTGTTCTGACTTTAAGGGGCTGAAGAGTAAAGGTGCATGTTTGAAATCTAGCTTTGCAGCTGAATCAGAAATATTTTCTGCATTTTACTTTTTATCACCATTATAGAAGTTTGCATGTCCAGTGAATTGTGGATGTTCTACAGCACTGTAATTCTCAAACAAAAGAAGGCAAGGATGAAATCCTTGTTGGATGAAATCAGATGTGTGTTTTAAGGTGAAATTCTCTCTAATGTTCTCTCACTAACCATTGATGAGACAGACGGATTGAATGGTACCAGGATGAATGAAAAGCTGTACAATATACAGAGTCAGACTTTTCCAACTCATGTTCTGAAGATTTGAACTTTCATGTAATATACTTGATGCATATATTTGGTACGCAGGAATAAAAATACAATCAGAACTCCTTAAAGGGGTGATTGGTCAGTTGCCTAAGGAAAAAAAAAATAAAAGAATTAGAAGTCTGTCATGAGACAGCCCCCAAGGCTTGTGCTACTAAAGACAGATTAAGATTCTGGTAGCATTTTTCTGACTCAAAGGACAATGACAGTAATTAATTGGATATAAGAGGGAATTGCTATCTGCCCATGACTGAGATAATGATTTTTGGATGGACTATGAAGTGGACAACTTCAAAATTAATCAGATTGAAACAAAAATTTGTTTCAACATTAAGGATATAAAAGTTTTCCAATCAGTTTTTAAACTGAATGGCAAATGTTGTGCTAAGAGGATATGAGGACATCTGTTTCAACCCTATAATTCTGTAATACTTTCAACTACCTATGAAAGGTCACAGACTAAGTATATCAGAAGGCAATATAATTATCCACATTTTATTATATACGGCTATTGCTTAAACTCTCTTGTTTATTCAGATACCCTTTCAAATCTTTATATTAGGTTTCCAACAGATACTACTACAAAGAAATTACAGTTTAAAGATTGTTTATAATTTCTCAGGCTACAAATTGAATAATTAAGTCTTCACATTAAGACAAGACAGATTTGATAACGCTGCTTATGCAGTGGATATTTTTTCCTCCTCTACCTCCTCCCCTCTAAAGAATCTATAGGTAACCAACATATCATTACTTTGGATTGTCTGACATTATAGATTGGAACCAAATGAAATCAAACAATCAAGAAGAGAGTCCATAAAACCCCAAAACCAAAACACAAAACAGTAATTCTTTTAACTTTCTATGATTCATAGCGGTTAAAGATTACTTGTCCTTCCTAGAGGACAGTTGAAAATCGATATGAGCCTTAGCAACTTACATATTTTGTTTCTGCTAAAATAGTGTACTATTTTCAATCACAGGGCAGTTGAGGTCCAAACGGACCTGTGGAAGGTGTCTTGTTCAAGCCCCCTGTTCCAAACAAGGTCACCTAGAGCAGATGTCTCCTGGGCCATGTCCAGTTGGGGTTTGGATAATTCTAATAATGGAAATTCCATAACCTCTCTGTGAAATCTATATTGGTTTTCAATTGTTCTCACAGTAAAGAAGGGCTTTTTACATGTAGATGGAATTGATTTTATATGTGTGACTATTGCCTCTCACAGGAGAGTAAGTGCCTGTTACTGGACACTGCTGAGTATGGCTTCATCTTTATTCCACCCATCAGATAAACTTTGATAAACTCTGCCCTGAGTCTTTTCTTCTCAGCCTCAACAGTCCTAGTTCTCCTTTTTTGACACATTCTGCATTTCAAGGGAAAGAATGGGGCAGTAAGTGCCACATATTTCCTAGGGTGGGTCTGGACAATAGGAAAAATAAAGGAAGGAAAAAAACATGGATTTCAGATTCAAATTAGGACAGACTAAAGCAACTAAATGTTGATGTCTTCCTTAAATGGTCTATATGTTAAAGCTCCCATCATCATTAGTGAAAATGCAGAATTTAATCCAATGTCCAGATATTAGTTCCTTTCAGTTTTCTGCTCTGTTTAGGCCTACCTGTACATCTCAAAGAGCCAAGAATGGGATACTCTGTACTACAGTGATACAGTAGGAAACACACAGGCAGGGAATGGCCTGAAGGAAGGTGAAAGATGCTCATTTTAGTATAATTAAGACAACAAGGAAAACAATTCACTTCTCACTAAGCCAAGTATCAGAAAGTTGCTTTTGTTGCTTAGACTCTGTGTCTGAAAACTGATGTCTTGGCTATTAATAAGTTTATTGCTTTCAATTGTTCTCATTTTAATTAAAGAGAATATATTTATTACTTATTATTAATATCATCATAATATTTGTGTATGTCTTACTATCCCAGTTCAATACAGTTAAAAGACATCAGCTGACTAAACTACAAAGGCCAAAATGTTATTAAGAATAAAGCAAAGCTTGTAGGGAAAACTTTAGATGTTCATTTATTGAACACATAGGTTTTTGTGGGTTTTTGTTTGTTTGTTTGTGTGTTTGTTTTTGGTTTGGTTTGGTTTGGTTTGGTTTGGTTTGGTTTGGTTTGGTTTGGTTTGGTTTGGTTTGGTTTGGTTTGGTTTGGTTTGGTTTGGTTTGGTTTGGTTTGGTTTGGTTTGGTTTGATGTTTTTTGGGGGGTTTCTTTGGGGTTTTGTGGGTTTTTTTTAATGTTTTGTTTTTGTGGGGTTTTTTAAATTTATTTATTTATTTTTATTTCCCCTGTGGTGCATTCTATGCATTTGTTCTCTACCTATCAATCAAGATAGTAATGCATCATTGATAAGCTTCTTTTAGGACAAAAACATGCAATGTATAATGGCATTACAATCCCGAAAAAGGTGATCAGTCTTCTTGGAAACATATAATATTTTTTTAAAGGTTTGCAAAGGTTCAGTATATGTCACATGTTCTTCACAATACTTGTTCTTGTATAACAGCAAGCAATGATATGAAATGATGAATTATTTAACTTTTAGTACATTCAGCCAAGAGCAATCTTTTTAGTATTTTTTCTTCCAATAAAAACTAAAGAAATTAAGTTCAGAGATAAGGTTGGCCATTTTAATGGTCACAGTAACAAACCAGTTGTTTTGAGTCACAAAAATATTTTTGTGAGGCATATTCTACATATGAGAAATAATAACTATAACAAATTTTGAAAAGGTGGTTGATATCCTTTTTATTGCTAAATTCTCTTGAGAATTTGTCTTACAGTTAGTAGATTAACATAGCTTTTTCTTTATATTGGCTTAGGATATCATTACAGAAAACTCTTGTTAGTCTAATAAATTAGGACTGCTCATAAATCTTTCCTGTTCACGTTGTTGAAAACTACAACAGTAAAATTTACAGGTTTGTAAACAACTGTTTTATATCTGTCTGTTACTCAATAGACCTATTTATACTGCTAAAGTGCTTTCTGCCATTTCATCTGCTTTGTTAATTGTAGATGTCACAATTTATCTTTTCCTTGGTTTTACTTTTTTGCTTCAGTACTTAAATTACATGTTAAAATGATTTTTTTTCACAAACTCAGTGCATGATTTGTGAGGTAAATCATTCTTGACAAATTAATGCAGGTCTATATGGTTGTCTCTGAACATTTTATGTGTTTGTATTTTTAAGCCTTTCACTTAATGTAGGCTTGCATTTACAAGACAAGGTAGTTTAAATCAAGATAAAAGGAATAAGCTAATGGCCAGTACTGTCAGGCTATAAAGGAGGTAACAAAAGGTTTTAGAAATAAACTTCCAACAGTTCACAGATATTTTCTTCTCAAATACGTGTTTCACATATGGTTGGAATTTCAGAGGAATGTATTTAAAAGCCCAACCAACCAAAATGAAAGTCAGCAATATCCTGTTTACATTTCTAAGCTTTTCATAATTTGTGGGCTCTGAAAATTCCTCTCTTGTTTTCTACTAAGAGTTTCCTCTTCAAACATAGTTTTGCACGGAACAAATAAGAATTCCATGAGTCAGTAATAGTCTAACCAGTTATTGATTATAGAAGTTAGGTTTGCTTGCTGGCTTTCTTTCGAATTTGTTATTGAGAATTTCACTAATTTTCATTCTAATATGTAACCCCCAAACAATATTTAAATCACTTTCATTCCCACCTACCAGTACAGTCTTTCTGTGTACTTCATCCCATTGGATATACACAAAGAAGCATATCAGTATTTGAACAGAGAGAGATACAGAATCCTAGAGTAACTGAATGATTTTCAGATATTTATGTACATACATTGTTATCACTAGCAAATGCTAGACTGAACTTCAGTGAAGCATTCAGTGTTTTCCTTATGTTTTTGGAGGAGCATAAGACATATACAGGAAAGGACAGTTTTTCTGATTTCTGGTTCAGTGTTTTGGCCAGGAGCACATAACTGTGTGGTCCAAACATATACAAGCTCAGCCTACAGAGTATTTCAGCTACAGCTGATTTAGCTTTGCATGAGATAGTCTTAAAAAAGAAAGACTAGGTTGGGCAGTTTCTTGGGTTATCACAGCTTGACCTACTCTTGCATCTGAACAATAGTCACAATCTCATATTATTTTCAAAAAACTTAGGTAACTTTACTCTGTTACTGTACTATACAGTGCAAACAACCCTGAGGAAAATTTGGGAGACCTTCAGTAGAAATCTAGTCTACAAAGTAAACCCTAACTTTATGCATAGTATTGTATTTTATTTGTTCCTTTCCCTCACAGTTAGGGGAAAAAAAAAATAAATAAAACCAACAAAAAACAAACCACTCACAATGTTTCCTCAAGTCTTCCCCATGCCATGCATTCTTCAAAAAGTTCCCTTTCCTCCTGAAGCCTGAGCTGCCTGTATCTCTTCTGGAGACATCTCCACAGAGATTTTCTACAGACAGGCAAACAGATTTATGGACTAATCACTGGATTTATAGACTACAATAAAAGTCTTATATTCTGAGCACTTTTGGACACAAGCTACTTGTTCTCAGCAATGTACAAACATGACACAATGGATGATAACTACTACTATATAAATAATCATAATAATAAGCACTGGGAGTGACTATGATGAGGGATGTATAAATCTCTGTCAGCCAGAAATTAAATTTTCTGCCTTTAATAGTAGATTTCACAACTTCTCCTCCAGTTCTGCTTTCAAATTGTGAGGTATGATACCCAAGAGGGTCACAGGAGGATTCAAAGAAGATTATAAAGTGTTTATACTAATTGGGTAGCATTAATTACCCAGCTGTTTCCAGCAATTAAAGGCAGTTAGCTGTTCCCAGGCTAATGGTACACTTGTAGAAAATAATTAGAGCAGCTTCTTGTAGCACCTAAACAACAGCCTCAACAGTTTTGAGAGGGAAAAGAGCAAGAGGTTTTATGTGACATATTTTGTCTTCAAAAATGGAAAAGGAACTTGAAGGGATTTTTTCTTAGCAAAGAACACAGGAAAAGGTGATCTGCTGAGAAAAGTAATAATAATGACGTTACCTTTTCTAAAAATAAGTTTGTAGATATGAAAATCTAGTCTAGCTTTGGTCACACAACTAATTTAAACCAGTTTGTAAAAGCAGTTTCCTTTGTACAGGCATATTCAAGACATAAAAGTCTTTTTACTTCTCTTTTTGAAAAATACTTTAGGTTTAACCTAAAATCTGTTACAACTTCTGTAACATAAAATCTAAACACAAAGTCTCTCCAAAAAAAGCAAGCTTGTTGAGGGTTTATGAAGCATAATTAAATAAGAGAAACATTTAGATATCATTTAATTTTTAGTCATTTTGGTAATGCAGTCTCTTGTGCCATTTAAATGGCATTTACTATTTACAGGACTTTCCATTATGTAAAAATCAGATATTCAGTCTCCTATTTCATGTGTGATCTTAGAGTGATATTCAGTTTTAATAATTAATATTTTTTCTTCCAGTGACAGCTACTACAAGAGTAAATAAATACCCAGTACAGTGGCTTCTGCTGAGATATAGCAAAGGGTTTAAGTGGCATTTGTGGTATTCTGTTGTCCTGGATCATCATATTCTTGAAACCTATTAGATATTCAAGCATCTGAAAAATGAAGGGGGGCTT
>WAAE01005210.1:0-10928 GCA_013400495.1 Nicator chloris | reverse complement strand
GTCTCCCTGCAGCTGGTGATGGAGTACTGCGGTGCGGGCTCTGTCACTGACTTGGTAAAGAAGACAAAAGGGAACTGTTTCAAGGAAGACTGGATTGTTTACATCTGCAGAGAGGTTCTCAGGGTGAGTCCTGCCAGCAAAGCTTCGCTGCTCATTTGCAACCAAAAGGCCTTTCCAAGCCTTTGGTTGCTAAAATAGGTCACTAATGAGCATTATTGTTTAAAGGTTGTGATCCATGGGGCTCATGGGCTATGGTCCTTGAGTTCAGAAGAGCCCTGAGAGCTGGCATGATGGCTGCTTGACATCCCATATTGTTGTAGTTAATCCCATTTTCTGTATGAAGAACAGAAAAGTCCTCTTTCCTATGGCAAATAGCCATCTTCTGAAATTCCAGACACTGGGCACCTAGAAAAATAAATAAATTTCCTGTTTTCAGTATGTCTGCCCTCCACATCAGGAGATCTTTCTGCTCAGTCCTTCAGCTGTTCATGCTTGTAAGATCTTTCTGTCCATACTTCCTTTACCTGCACACACTCAGGGGTCTCTTTTCCACACTATTAGAGGCAATGTTGATTAAACAGCATGCCAGAATCTTAAAGGTGGCCCTGCTGGGACAGTATTCCCCAAGACAAATCTTGGGGCTATATTTCATTCTATGCAGGCTTAGGGCTGCTTTTTTTTTTTTTTCCTGGAAAGTACAGAGGATAAAACAATTCTCTAGTGTAATCTGGTGAACTAGCCTGGAAAAAAAAATTATGTTGGAGCCAGTCATTCTAAGTTCAAAACCCATTACAGAGTTACTGATCTGTCTTCCCAATAATAGAGTTTTACATCTTTTCTAAATAATGGTAAGATAAATGTGTATTCTGGGAGTTGGAATTTAGATGGCATGCTAAAGGAATGCTTGAATAGGCGTAGAACTTTGTTTCTGGGCATAGAAGTTGAGAAATGTGCTCAGCAGAGAATACTGGCCATCTTACAGGGATTTGGCACTAGCATGCAGATTATGATCATTATATCTGGAAAGTGTGGGGAGTTCTGCAAAAGAAAAAACCTTAATGGTGTGATCACGTTGTTCCTCACTGGTGTGGCTGTAATGTCTCTGTTAAAGCAATTGATGTTAAAACATTTGGTTTATGCTCATGCAACTGAAAACTGTGACAGCATGTTGGTAAAAGCAAGGGATTGGATTTAATCATGCTTGTTTCAAGACAAAATGGCCAGTTGCACATGAATTGACAATGTTTCCTTCTGGAAAATTTACAAGCTGGGTGGAAGCTCTGTTTGAAGCCATTAATGTTAGAGAGGCTAAATGGTGTGAGTGAAGCATCCCTGGATTGCTATAATGGATTATTTGAGTGTGTTCCTTTATGTCTATGCTAGTTCAACCATGGGCAATTTTGAAATGCAGGAGGAAGACAGCAAACATTAGCTGACTGAAAACAATATTTGCTGCATTCAAGAAGAGGTCTGACGTGGTATTTTTAACTTTCTCTAGTCCATTTAGCACTGAATTTCTTGTTTTGTTGAATGCAAAATTTAGGCCACTATAGCCAGCCAGCTGCTGTTTCTGGTCCTCATACAGAGCATTCTGCTTTGCTCTTTTTCTCTTTTGTTTGCTTTTAGCATAGAGTGTAAGGAGCATCCCTTGATTCTGAGACAGAAGTTTAAAATATTGCTACCTTGTTCTCTTCACACTTGACTCTAGAGCTGCTCCACCACCGTCAGGCCTGTGGTGAAGAAGACAATCAAACTTATGGTTGCTGTCCTCTCTCCTCCCTCAAAATGTTGCTAGTAATACTTAAAGGACTTTCCTTATGAATAAAGACTGAAAAGGATGAAAGTGTAAAAAATTACTCAGAGTCATGTTAGGAAGAAAGAGTAAGGGAAATCTGGTTTCTTTTAGGGATTGGCACATCTTCATGCTCACCATGTCATCCATCGAGATATTAAAGGACAGAATGTTCTTCTCACAGAAAATGCAGAAGTAAAATTGGGTAAGTTTCCGTAAATGTGTGCTAGAAACCTGTTCGTCAAAATTTAAGATTTCCATCTTGACTCAGAAAGAACTTTCAGTGACCTAAGTGCAGCATGTGTGCCACGTATTGTTAATGCTTGTGCTTACAATATGTCTGTAATGTAGGAGGTGTTGAAAATGTGAAGTGTTCTGCAAGGGTGTCCCTCACAGCCTGAGGGCAATACAGGCACTCACACACAGAACCAGCCCAGTAAGTCACTGCACCATCAGGCCTTCACAGAAGATCCTGGGATGCAAAAGATTTCCAAAGTAAAGAAGTTGGGGGAACAAATTTTGCTAACCCACTTCTGTAAAGGAAGTGGTCTCAGAGATTTGCATAAATCTGGTGGAATTACTCATGTGTAAGGGCTACCACTGAATAACAGTCATCTCTCCAAAAAGTTGGAGGGTTTACTCATTTCCTTTTATTACTGTGACTTGTCAGTTTGACAACTTCTGACTTCCTAACACTAAAGTCTTGAGGAGGGCATGTCTTTCATGTTTTGGAAAGACATCTCAGAGAAGTGTTTTAAAGGAGAAATCTGAAGGGGAGCACTTCTTACTTGTGGTGATCTTTACAGTCCCTCTGTAAATTCACTGTAGAGTTGGAAAACAACAAATAATAAATATGGCTTGTAGATGTGGGGTAGGATGTTTGGTTGGAGCAAGTAAAAGTAGGTACTTTTATGGTTTAACCTTGTGGCAAAAAACCTGGCTTCACTGAAGTCAAAGGGAGTTTTGCTGTCAAATTAAATGGAGGCAGGATTTTGCTTGCAGTCTCTAAATCGTATGTACTAATTGCCAACTGTTCCCTCTTAAAACAGGTAAGATGGGAGTGTTGTGTATTTTTATAGTCTTGTATAGTTATTACTTCCACCATTCTTCACATGGTTGACAAAACAGTTAAAGCTTTCTAGCTCTGGGAAAAGATGAAACAGATTTACTAAGCGTAATGATTTTAAAAAAGAAGAAAAAAAAACTTGCTTCCAGAGAGATTTATCTCGTGTCTTAAGGCAAAGAAGCTAGAAAGCCAAGAGGTTCTCAATTCAAGTCCATTCCACCTCAGTGTGGGGGTGTGCGCTTCCCATCAGAAGCACAGAGCACAGAATGATCCCGAAGGTCAGGTCCACCTTCTTCTTCGAGAGCATTTGCTAAGCAGGCACATGAAATTATAGCACTACAAATGATTTTGGTTTGCAGATAATCTTCAATGAGGCAACATCAATGAGAAAATCTGCTCCCTGCTGGTAACCACAGTGCTGTCTCCTTTCAGTCCTTTTCTTTCCCCCTTCCTTTGTCTCCTCTGTGACTATCACTCCAGTGCTGTCCCAGTGGATCCAATTAGTGTATCTTGGGGTTTTGTTCAAAGAGAAATACAATCACATAATTATTGGTTGTATGGACCCTTCTCATATTTGAACAAAACTGTTTTGCTGTACAATCCTTATGAAAGTATCACCCTTTTCAGCACAAAGAGAACCACACGATTCACTCACTATAATGATCTAAGATGAGAATAAAGGAGTAGATTCTCCAGTTTGTTCTAAGATAGTGTATGAACGTAGGGAAGGATTTATTCCATCCACCTCAGAATGAAATGATATGGTGGTTCTTTCCAGCTTTCACAAGTGACTATATTAGACACATCCAAATTTGCCTTGTGTTTAGATACTATTTTTTCGTTCAGTCTAGTTGAATACCTTGAGTCCTACTCAATGCAGCATTTAAATTAAGCATAAATTATTCCATAGTGTCTTGTAGAGCAATTCCTCTTTCTGTAACCCACTGGGCAGATTTAGCACGCTGTTTATTTGATTCTTCTGTCAAAAAGAAGGGAAAAAAAGAGGCAGTTAAATTTCAACTATTGGATAAGACATGCTGGAGGAACTGAGATTTCATAAATATTAGAGCCCAAAGGCTTGGTGTTCTAAACAGTATCAAAGTGACCAAGCACACACTCTCCCATGTGGATGCAACCTTTTGCTAATTTCTTTACCTCTTGGCTTTTCAGTGGATTTTGGTGTAAGTGCTCAGCTGGACAGAACTATTGGGAGAAGAAACACATTTATTGGCACCCCATATTGGATGGCACCCGAGGTCATTGCTTGTGAGGAGAACCCAGACTCTACGTATGATTACAGAGTAAGTGTTAAACACTCCATAAGGTAAGAAAACATGTGGGTTATTGCTGAAATCATGCTCATTTGAAAAGTTCAAACTTCCTGCCTTTTAAACCACAGTAATACTAGAACTGTACAAACAGAAATATTTGTAATATGTGGGTGGAAGCTCTTTTTAAGAGTGAAGTTTCACTGTGAGTATTTTTTCTGAATTTTTAATACATGAAATACACTTTCATGAACTTCCCTGCAATAAAAAAGTACTAAGAAGGTTGCAGGTCTGGATAGAAAAAGAGAGGTAGAGAGGAGTTCCAAAGGAATACATATTCGAAAGGAAGTAGTGTAATATTAATATGGCAAGTTACTCTACACTGTGGTAGAGCTGTTTTGCTCTGTACTCAGCTGTGAATCCTGAGTTAATTGGCAGTAATTAGTATCCCTTTGCTCATTCATGAGCATGTGACTGCAAGTGGTTTCCCATCCCGGAATGGTTAGCGGTCGGTGGCAGGGTGGCAGAGGGGAGAAGGCACAGAATTTCCTGTATTTCAGTTTGTGAGCATTGCCTCTTGTCCTTACCATGCAGAGTGTTTTCCAGGGATGGCTTTCTGAGCAGATATCTTCTGGGTGACCCTGCAGTCACTCTTTTAGTTCAGGTGCTTTCTCCATTGCCACTTTGCACCTCTCCTTCCAGTTGTGGCTTCAGAAATATTTATGAGAAGAACCTGCTGTTGTTTCCATTTCTTCATGATTCAGAGGCTGTGGTTCTCCCTTGCTGAGACCTTCTGTGCTGCACTGGCCCAGTGAGGTCATGTTGTGTGTGTCAGTCGTGACTAAACAGTATTTTTTTTTCCATATCATGCCAAGCTTCTACTGAAACCTCAAGAAATTAATCTCTTGTCTTAATTCCCTGTCTCCAGTTGATTTCCTTCTCCAAATGTGTACTTACCAGAAGGTATAATCGTAAAGAATGTCCATCCCTAATTCCTTAGCTTTCTTTTCCTTCACTAATAATCCTGGTTTGTCTGCTTCCAAATAGATACTGCAGATGGTAGTTTAAAACTGATTAGCAGAGAGTTTTGGAAGCACTTTTGTGAACAGTGCTGTGACTCAGAAGGTGGCACAGAGCTGGTCTTCCCCACAGAGACTTACACTGATAGGATGGGCTAAGTAGCAGGAAGCTACTCTGTAACTTCTTGTTCTTCAAAAAAACCAGAACAGAACAAAAAAAAAAAAAACCAAGTACAAATATATCCACATAAATATGTTTGTATACACACTGAGCTTTGCAAACACTGCTGTCATCCTCCCTTACACTCGTCTGCCTCTCATGCTTTGGAACTCGAAACCAAAATTTCTTGTAGCCTGGATGTTTCTCTCACTGTCCTCAAAACCTCCAGTACTGCCTCTTAAAGACTCTTAATTTTCAGTCATTTACTTAATAACAAGTCAGGATCGTAGATCTGTGAAATCCCCACCAGTTTTGTTGCTGAATCTCTTCACAAATTGTGATGTAAACTGGCTTTCAGCTTGTGTGAGGAGTTCAGAGCAGCTGGACTGAGAGGGCTCTGTTGATAACATTAGATTTAGAGTGCCGGGCCGGGTATGAGCTGCTAGTCGTATTCTTCTAATATTTGAAGATTTTCTGACACTCCTGTTTTTTAAAAGATAAGTTTTAGAGAAGCTCTGCAAGTTGGTTTGGCCACGTGCCTCTCATTTGGCTACATTTAGACGCAAAAATAGTGAAAAAATGCACATGATTAATCAAGCGGAAACATGTGAAGTTTTTTCAGCCACTGATGGTGGTTGCAATTTGTCTTACATGATCAAAACCTCACCCTTGGCATCTGGATCAGCTGATAAAGAGAACTCCACTCTGTTAACTGAGCTGAACATACATTGTGGCATAAATCTGACTGCATGATGAACTCTTCTCTCATGTGCCCAAAAACGTGTGACTAGAGACTTTGTACAGAAAAAGTCAGACCCCAAGGCCTGCTATAATTCCTGTTCCATCAGTGTAGAAACTCAGCAATGACTGCTCTGAAATAAGCATTAAGACCAAGAATTATTTTTGGCCAGAAGGAGAAGAGTGAGGCACTGCTGTGTCTTGCTACCTCATGAAAACAGATTTAAGACATATATTTAAACAGTGCTTGCTGTATTCTGTCTGGCTCTTGTTTTCTGAATGCAGAAGGTCTGCATTTTGGGGGCTGGCTGCTGAGCTGCTTAAATGATGGATCAGCTGTTCAGAGTTGCATGGGAAGTGGGAAGCTTCTGACTATTAGCACGTTTCCTAAAAGCTCAATAGGGAGTGGGAGGGAGCAGAATAGTTGTCACTCCAAGTAAAACAACATGATCCAGGAGAGATCTAGGGAATCCATATTAAAAAAAAAACCCCAAAACCAAGAAGAAAACAAGCAAATGAAACACACAAGCTTCAATGCTACAAGCTGCAATGTGCGTTGTTTCTTTTCCTGCAGAGTGACTTGTGGTCTCTGGGAATCACAGCTATTGAAATGGCTGAAGGAGCGCCTCGTAAGTTATTTGGTGTAAAGGTGGGGGTGTTCTGTGTTAAAATAACTCGTGCTTGGCTAATGAACTGATGCACAGAATTCTGGTTCTGTCTGTATCTTTAAAAACACTCTGACTTTTTCTCATTTGGGCTCAATTGCGTTCTTCTTCCTTCTAGACTCTTTCAGTCTGTGTTTTGATTCCTTGCCTTCATCCCCTGGGAAAAACAAAACGTTTTTTCTTAAAGCTCTTGTTAGCATCAGTTTGTTGATTGCTGTCTGTGGATACAAGTGAGCAGAAGTGATTGATATGTTAGCAAAAATACTGGCTAGAGTGGCTTTGAGTTTAGGTCACTGAAAAAAATGATGGCATTGGAAGAAGGTAGGCCTAAAGGTTATATTTCTACTCTGAAACTGACTTGTTTCTCACAGATTTTTGGGACTAATATGGCGTTTACTCACATGTAGTGGCTTTGATCTGTGACCACGCTCTCAGCCTGACGGCAGATTGCCACAGTTTTGCAGCCCACTGCCCCCTTGCTCTCCCAGAGAGCCCCTTGCAGGTCAGGCAGAGATCTGTGGGTGCAAAGTCCTCGTGCATTTTTGTTTGCATGGAGGCTGGTGGCTTTGCCCTAGCTCCTGTGGAGTGGATGGGATATGTGGGTATCGGGTCAGTGCTGAGAGCACGGGAGCTGAAATCCATCATACTCTGGCCTGAGCCTGAGAGCACGTCAGCTGTTTCTAAACAACCCACTTGGCTGTTCTCCCATCAGACTTGGTTTTTAGCAGGAGCCAGCTGGAGTTCAGGAGCACTTTCAGACCCTGTGGTTTAGCCTTACTGGAGCTTAGTCCCGAGACATGAGTCCATGGAGAGTTTCTTTGGGAGAGACTTTGTCATTTTGTGTGCCAGCTCCTCATATATTTGATGTTTTCCCTAGTTTTGACAGGGAAATGCTGTGGATTATATTCTGTTGCCGTGTGTTTTGTTTACTGTAGTACAGCAATGTCTGGGAGAACAGAGAAAAAAGAGGTAAAAACCAGACTTCTGTCCCTCATTTCCACTGTATCATGTACTATTGAACATACCAAGGAAAACAGTCAAAGCCAGGACCAAATGCGAGAAACTATGGCAGGTGGAGGCAGACAGAGAAGTTAATAGGAGGTAGGGAAGAGCACCATCAGAGCATAGTTGTCTTACTTTTCCTGGTTCTGCAATGCTTTAAGTCCATTTCTGTTCAGAACATCACTCCTGAACACCTAAATATTATAAGAAGTCAGCCTCCATGTGGTTCCTATCAGTTGTCAATCAGTAGCTCTGTTTGGTGAAGGAAGACCTTTTACCCTCAACATTTCTCCCTGTCAGATAGAACACACTCAAAATTCCATACAAAGTGGCTGGGATAGATGAGATGTGATGGTATTTGCTTTCTGCTGAGTTCCTCAATGCTTCAACTTTCCACAGCAGCAGCCCTAAAGAGAAGTACAGTGGGCTGGAGAGAAGGTAGCTTCTGAATGCAGGAGTGGAATCTGTGGCAGATTGCCTGCTAATGGTGTCCCCATTCCCAGAGCACAGGCTGGATGAAATGTGTGCTCAGTCATTCTGCTCTGTGCCACAGTGCTGGTTATGAGTTCTGTGCTTTGTATCAGCTTTTCTTCATCCTGGGTTTTCTCATATGTCTTGAATAAAGTGGCAGAGAGTTTGGTTAAAATGGAGCTTATCATTTATCTGAAACCAGAAGCCAGACATAATAACTAGATAAATATTTCAATCTCAGCTTTAGCTTCTGTTTATGTGCAAACATGCTTTTGTGTGGGGGAAAGGTGAGCTTTTTTATGTCCTTCTGAAGCTATATATATAGAAAATATGAAGAAAGTTGTACTTTTTCTTGCATTGCAGCCTTTCTTTTGCATCTCTTTTAGCTGGAAATCTCTGTATACTCAGAGACTTGATTTCTTGGCTGTAGGGTGAATTTGGTTGGCTCCTGGTTGGGTTCTGGGGCAGATGCTGTGATGTTGGAAGTGGGAAATGAGGTCACAGGGAGTACATGCATCCTTCCATAATTTGTGGTTTCCTTTGCAGCCCTGTGTGACATGCATCCCATGAGAGCACTCTTCCTCATCCCAAGGAATCCGCCCCCAAAGTTGAAATCCAGAAAATGGTAAAGAGATGTGTAAAAAAACCCTGTGTTTTTGCTGCAGTGGGTTTAGGAGGGCTTGTAGCTCTCCAGATTGTCCAGAGACAATGACTTTGTTAAATCATCTAGTTATCTAGGAGGTGATTCCTATGCTGTTTCTAAGAGCTGGATTTAGCCAGAGGGCAGATATAGTTTACCTTTGGGAAGCAATACCTTTCTTTTGAACTCTGCGTGAACAGTGGCAGTTGTTTCATTTTGGTGTCTATGGCTGAAATTGCAGGAAAAGCCAGGAAGGCTTAGATTGGCTGCTTAGTGTCAGGGCTTTATTAGAAGATTGCTTGGACATTGTGGGGCTAATGGCAGTCACCTGCCCTACGGAGAATTACTTTTTGTCTTTAAACGAAGTGTATAAAGAAAATATTCACCTTGCAAAAGGTCAAGAGCATTTTTGAAAGGCTTCTGTTGGCCAGATTGTGGTTTTGTTGATCAGGATGTAAATTCAAGGTAACAACTCCTCTGGGAGAGTGGTGAGGTGGAGTTCACCTTCAGCACTGTGCTGGTCACAGGAGTCCCACTGGTGGCAGAACTCAAATTGTCTGTCTCAGTTCCAGTGTAGAAGGAAACCTTGCAAAGTGAGTTAGTGCTTTCCATCACTCAGGGATTGTGCTTAGTCCACAAGTTGAGAAGTATTATTGGTCTTTCTCCATTGTTGTGTCTTTTTTAGGTCAAAGAAGTTCCTGAATTTTGTTGAAAGCTGCCTTGTAAAGCATTATTTGCATCGTCCATCCACGGAGACCCTGCTGAAGCATTCCTTCATCCGAGACATGCAGAATGAGCGGCAAGTGCGCATCATGCTGAAGGATCACCTGGACAGGACAAGGAAGAAGAAAGGAGAAAAGGGTAACATGACAAAACCAAAATAAAGGACTCTTCAGAGACCATGTCCTCTTCAGATTTTGGCAGCAGAGCGCAAGGCAGATGCAGCTGAAATACTAGAACAAGGAAAATTGAGGAAGCATTATCCTTGATAGGGAGGCCATTTTGACGATTTCTTTGTCGAAGCTTGGGTCCTTGATGGTGTTTTAGTGCCAAAGTCCTTGAAACCTCAAGTTATTGAGAGCAGCCCTGATGCTAGCAGGGAGCAAGGAATCCAAGTAAGGTCTGGGTCCCTGCTTTCTTGAGCAGTGGTCCACAAGTGTTTCCTAGTCTCTCAGTTCATATTTCTGTCCCAAATCCAATTGATTTACCTGTTGGATCTCCATATAATTTTGTCCTGTGAGTTCTTTGGGGGCAGCAGGACTCCTTATGTGTTCTGCAGTGGAGTGCACGAAAGAGACCTGGAGAAGGCCTCCAAGCTCCAGTATAATACTGATGTTACAATGAATCACTTCCTTCACAGTGTGCATGAAGAAAACCAGAGTTTGGATTTGTTCCAAATGCCAGCCTTGTCCGTCAGAGCAAGAGCTGGAAGAAGCAGTGCAGGAATGGGACTGATACTTGTGAAAATGCATTTTTTTTGCACAGACTAAGGGCTGTGCAAAGGGGACAGAGACAAGTGGCCTGTTGACCAACAACCCTGCCCTCCCTCCCCTTTTCCTCTTCAGTATGTTTTATACTGCCAGAAGCACTGTGAGGATCAGGGACTGAGAGCAAACTTGGAAAGCACTATGGTGTTGGAAGGTGTCTTATATATGCTCTGATTTGACAAAAGGAATATTTGCACCTAAAATGAAATTGCTGTGGCAAAGTAGATTTACTGACTCCAGTAGTAGTTGCAAATTCTGCCACCTCTTTCAGCTATGAATCTCAAAGCACACTGAAATGGGAAGACAGTGAGTTGGAATTTCTCACAAATGCCCTTGAGAGGGGTGGAGGAGTGCAAAGATAACAGTCACTTCTTCATAAGTAGTTATATTTTGACCTGAAAATGCTATTTTTAATCAAAACTCCCCTGAAAATGAGAATAGTGTGGAATTGCCAGACGACACACTTCAAAATAGTAACTTCAAAAAAAATGAAGTCCCAATTTAGCATGTAATACAGCCAACAATGCAAGGTAGGACCAGTTCGAAATGATCCCGTAAAAACTGCCTTTATTTCAGTCTTGAAGAGAACTTTTTGGATCAGCTTTTGAAACTTTGTGCTA
>WAAE01005209.1:0-11838 GCA_013400495.1 Nicator chloris | reverse complement strand
TTGTTTTGTTTTGTTTTTCTATCAGCTAGTTAGAATTCAAGATTGCCAAGACACTGCAGCTGGTTATCATGTTTCTTTACAATAAACATTGCTAACTTTGATGGTATATGAAGAAGAGAAAATCCTGCTCCTGGTTTCTTAGGAAGTTTAATGAATTTGGTCTTCACAGATCACTGTACCTGGGTGGATCTCAATGTTACTCCTTTCAAGATCAAACCTTTATCAAGCCTATTCTTGAAGTTCATGAAACTTCAAAGCAGTGTATGGATTTGCTGAGGTGAATCCCCTTAAATGATTAGTACATAATATTGTGTGTAACTCTTAATGTAAAGTTGCAAATAACAATGTACTGAAAATTATATTTCAGTGGCTTGCTTACTGATTACAGTTCATCAAATCCTAATACATTTAAAGTGATATAAGAATGAGAAAGTGGAAGTCTTTTATCATATTCCACTTTTGTTAAGGAATGTCAGTAGGAAGAAAAATAATACAGAACATTTTGAATTAACAACTCTCATTATTCACTGGTAGTTTCTAGTCACTGTGACTTTTTCCCCCCTTAAAAGGATCCTAATTGATAAAATTTTAACCACCCTCGAATTAAAGACCCCTCTCTGCTGATGTAAGTCTAAATATATTCTTTGAGCACTAATATCTGTCAATTTTTGCGGTCAATTTATTCAATGTCATGCATCTCATAATCAGTCTAACTTTTTGTGACTCTCATCCTGAAGTACTTGCAACGGACTACAAGAGAACTGCATAGTAGTGTTGTGCTTTCATCTGCACTTACAATCTTGTGACTTGTGTTAAGGTTAGGGCCTAGCCTAAGATCAGTCTAAGCAAAGAGACGATGAGAAAACATGTGACAAACATGACAAATGACATCACAGCAAGGCCGTTTAGTTGCTGGTGCTACCCAAGGTGACCTAACCAGATTCTCCTCTTTAAGTAGCCATTACTGAGTGGTGGCCTCAGGAAAGCAGTATAATGACCTAAAAAGCCAAGAAATTATGAAGGATCTTAAGTTGTGGGCCTGCTTTGGCCTGCTAGCTGCTGCTAAGAGCAGCAGCAAGGCCTGTGAGAGAGAGAAGTTTTCTCAAAACATTAGTCTGTGAAACTGTGAGAAAGAATTAAAACAATCTTCTCTCTGGTGTAGTAGTTGTGTTTGCCTAACATGCAAAAGGTCCCTATTTCGAGACCAACCAAAACCACCGTGTGCAAAAGATTGTTTTAATTATAGTTTCACAGACTAATGTTTTGAGAAAACTTCTCTCTCTCACAGGCCTTGCTGCTGCTCTTAGCAGCAGCTAGCAGGCCAAAGCAGGCCCACACTAAGTTGCCAAGAGTTTATCAGTTTCTGGTCTTTTTGTGCCAGGTAACTTAGGTAAATGTAGCAGAATGGGAGAATCTGTCCCAGGAAGCCACTGTAGATGTAGCCCTTTGACTGCTTCTGTCAGAGTTAGGTTCTACTTACACTTTTGCTTTATTTTACTGTTATCTTCAAACAGCCTGCTACTTGAAAAAGTCTTTTCACTGCTAAAATGGAGGATATATCATGCTGTTCATAAACTTATGTTGTAGCAGCAATAATAGCTGAAGAGATAACACCTAAGGTGTTTGACCTTATCTACACTCATTTTATTGACTAATGAATTAATACTTCATGATGATCCTACTTAGTGATTACATAAGGAAGATTATACCTAACACTTGATTCTGTAGCCCATTTGTAAAGTAATATTTTAGCATGTTTTTCATACTATAGAAAAGTTCATCTATTGAGTCTTGCCTCTGAGTCTTTTTGCAATAACTTCCCGCAAGAGCCCAGTAATTTATACTGTGTGGAGACATGTTTTCTGTATTAAAGGAAATAATAAAAAGTTTGTAAATGCATTTTGACTTACAGGTCAAATATAGTTATAATTTTTTGGAAAATTATAGTTTTTTATATTTACAGGCTTTTATATTTACAGGCATTATTTCTGTATCTGAAAGCCATTTACTTGCTTTCTAATACACACTATCACTATTTTATGAGGTCTTTGTACCGCAAAACACTAAATACTTTGGCTCTGATCCTGAAGAGGACTTATATGTAACAAGAAACCAATATGAAGTCCTTGAGGACTGCATTCGTGCCTTCAAAGCTTGATCTATCACAATAATAAAATCAAATCAAAAATTTTGAGTATTTAGACAAACGTCCCCAAGATCTGTAGTATGTCCATAAAAGAGTTTGGCCAAACCTCATCTTTAATTACTTTATATAAGAACTCGGCCCTGCAGCAGAATGTATTCCTATGGTCTCAAAGGGTCTCAGGCAATTAACACTTTACACAAATTATCTGGAGTACTTTTATCTCTTTTGTGCTGTTTAGTGATCTCGATATCTCTGCCTTTGTTTGCTGTACTTTATGCAATACCAGTCTGTTTGCTCCCTTTACAGCTTTAGCATGATCCTTTTCACAGCAAAATGATATTTTCCCCCCTCCTTTCCAGCACTTAACTTGAAAATAAGTTACTTTCTTCTTCACAGACTGTTTACAGAGCTTTCCGTCACCGGGTATTAACTCAGATAGGAACATTACCTACTCCTGTGAGGAACAAACTACCATTCTCAAGATATGGATACCTTCTTCAAAATTTGCCTGTGTCTAAAGGAATGTTACTGTTGCCACTGCAAAAGAAACATTTTACTCTACTGAAAAATTCTCAGATATAATTTTGCTGTTCTACATTCATTAGCCTTGAATCTCGAGAGACTAAGAGTTATATGGCAAGTTCTGTGGAAAAAAACCTGTAAGGTTTAGAATCCATAGGTAGAGCCTTGGTTGCTGTGCAAGATTTTGCAATTCATCTCTTTATCAGCATTATCTTTATACTAATAATAGTTTCTATGATATGATTGTTTTATATATTTATATAATGTTTAATACCACTAACTATTGTGTAGTTAATGAAAGATGAGTGCCATGTGAGATGAATGATGTACATTTCAAGTCCCAAATTCATCCAGTTAATCTTCTAAAGTAGTGTATAAAATTGTGTCTGGCATTCTCATTTCTTCCTTAAGGAAAAAGATAGAATGCTCATGTTTTTAATAACCAAAGTCTGTCTCTGCATATTCAAATTTGTGGTGTTTCATGTATTTTTATATATACTCCTTTCTCCCTGGCCTAAATGTTGGCAACCACCCTTCATGTGTTTGTATGAACATGTAGTTCATATAAAGCTTATTTCTCTCAAACTGTTTTTGCTTTCAGACATACAGATCCATATGCTATGCACTCAAGGGTCACTGTATCCAAAATTAGTGCTAGCCAAAGTTTACACAGCAGTAGAGTACCAGGTGAGGCACATACAAAACTTTCCTAAGACTAGAAACTTTTATCCCAGGTCTCAGAAAGTGACAGCAATGTGTAAGAAGGAGGTATATGGAAAAAGGAGGCACAGTTAGAAATGCACCAAGCAAAACCTGTTTGGCCATTGGTATCACATATTGGTTATGAATAACATAAAACTTTTACTGCTGTTAAGAATTGCGGAAAATAGAGGGTTACTTTACAATTAGGCCCTCTCCAGCTTTTTCCTTCAGAGAAAAACAGTAGAAGGGATGAAGGGGCTAGAAAGATTAATTTATTAGAGAATAAAAAAAATACGTATGCACAGCTTGGCTAAATAACGATTAAAGGAGCAACACTAACACTATAAAATGCTGTTTAGCAAACAAACCTGTAAGAACAAAATGTGGGGCTAGATGTATTATTACTTGATAGTTGTGTTGCAGTTGTGCTTAGTGGACCCTGCTGTGTTAGCTGCAACACAAGCATCCAGTAGGAATCAGTGCCTGTACATCTCACAGTGGGAATAAAGAGGAGGAGGACATATCCTGCAACAGACTCACACAGCATGGGGGTAAATAAGCTAGCAGTAGAAGTCCAGAGTTTTATTCAAGACATCTCAGTTTAGCAGTTTCACTGGCAATTTCTCTGAAACACACCTCTGCTTCTGATTCAGTAGGTATAACAGGAGTATTATTTCAGACATGTGGTCTCATTCTCATTGTGCTGGGCTCAGTCCTGTTATAGCTGTAAAAAACGCTGTAGCACCACTCTGCAAAAGGCAAAATTAGCCATCCAACTGACAGGATACAGACATTATTAGATGAGAAACAAGCTCGTTACCCATGCTCATCATCTTCTGAAGTAAGTAGCAAAGTACAACTAATGGAGATCCATATATGTGTTGTTATAGGTTTTCATGGAAAAGCATTTCAGAATTGAAAGCATTTTTATTTGCAGGCCCACAATCCTTTGCACCTCTCTTTCTCAATGCTTATACACAATGAAATTTAAGCTTTTTTGGACATCCTACCTTCCATTTGTTCTGATTCACGTAAAATTAAGCTTGCTGTGCTCATCCCAGAACCTCCTCTTAAATCCAGTCTCATCTGCAATTTATGTTTGGCTCATTACCATGGTGAAACTTCCAACATAGCCAAAACCCCTTTCTTTCTGGCCCTTTCACAGTCAGGAGCCATCGTCTGCAGAAGAAAGTTTAGGTCTGGAGCATTGTCAAGATGGCCACAAAGCCAACATGGACTCACTGTGCAAAATGGGGGAGCAGCCCTTGGTATCCACTGCTGTAGTTACCATTCTCTTCCACAGTACAATGCCTTGGGTGTCCCAGAAGATCAGAACCAAAAAGGAAGGATTTGACAGTTACATATTTACCCATGGGTTAATAGGTGACACAGGAACAAGCACATTATCTGAAACAACCCTTTCCATGCACATTCTTTTTTCAGGCCAATCCAACACAGGCAAGCTTAGAGTTTAAGATTTTATCCTTGCAATTAGGCTTTATTATCCCCAGAGATACAGGTCATAGCCTTTCCTAAAGAAGTAATAGAGGGCTTGACTGCTGCTAATCTGAAAATAATGTTTTCATAGTGCAGAAAATTAAGAAGTAATTTCTGTTCAGAGCAGAAAGAATAGTTTAATTTCTCTGTAAGACAGATGGGTAGAGAGCCTTAGAGTAAACACCAGTACCATCTGGATGACATGTCACCCTACCCAGATGGAAAATTGCTACTTAGTACTGGCTACGGGCAGAGTTGTGTAAAAATGCCATAGAATTTCAGATTAAAAAATGTTGGAAAATTCATTTAAACTACCAGTAGCTACTTCATCATTTCTTGGAGTCTGAAGGAAAAAACTCTAAGAAAATTAGCAAGCTTACGACTATAACAAAACTGGACTCTACATTCAAAAGTTTCCAATTAATGAGGAACATTTTGTTTCTTTTAGATATGCTAAGTACAAATATTGAAGAAAGCTCCAGCTTGTATTTTTTTCTTCTGGCAGGTACCTTGATTACTGCCTTTTTTTTTTTTTCCTTAAAAGGGAAATGATATTGCATAAGAATGATATGTAGATAAGAAAATCTATTATTTCCTGCAGGGTAGTGTTTTGAGATTAGTTCAGATCTAGATTTAAAACTGTTGTGAGAGAAGTGTGTGTGTTATTTAACAGGAGTTTTGGAAAAGAGAACACATGTACTCCTCTATCCACTCTTTTTTCTATGCTGAATTGAATCTCTAACCCATCATGGAAATAAATAGAGATCATTCAAAAGAGTTTAGAAACTGTTCAAAGGCCTATACAGGAAGAATAAATATTTTGCTTCTGACCCTGTTGACACTGTCAACACCTACAGTGGATATTAAAGTATTTTCCTAGCCCTTCCCAAAAGTAACACCTGGAGAAGCAGAGTTTCTAGGAACCTCAGTCCAGGCTTGCTCTGATTCATTTCTCTGAAATACAAGAGGACCCTCTCATAGTGGCAGTAAATGAAATGAAGCTCTTGCAATGCTGTGAACGAGAGTCCCCAGGTGCTCCTTGGCTTCAAGGCACACTGCTGTTTACAGCAGCCTCTCATTTCCAGGGATGGAAACACACATTGTGTAAACATGTTGATTATGCAGTGTGGCTCCAGTGTGTGGCGAAGGACAGCAGCTCCTTCCTCCCCTCTCCCCATGCCCTGCAGTACAGCAGAGAGCGCAGCTTGTTCCTGCTCCCCACCCTGCTCCCCTCATCCCTCCCACACTGCCTGCTGCTCCTTCTGTCACCCTCCTCCAAAGCTGGAAGGTCTTCCTAATGCATCTAAGGTAGCCTGATCTATAACCCTGGCACCCCTTTTTACTTTATCAGTACAAAAAAGGACCCCCAAATAATTCTTCCTTTCCTCTCTGAAGGAAATGGTGCTGAAAAAATCACCACCTATGCCATGGAAAGTCTACCACTTCTGGAGAAGGAAATATTCACTGACATTCCAGACTGAACAGCTGGCTGGTTTTGAGCTACTAGCAGAAGTCTTTCACTGTCTGTGCTTACCACCAAGATAACACTAACTTCTTCTGCAAGCCCCACTGAAATTCTAAAATATCTAATAACAGAAAGAGGGCTCACGTTGGCTTTTTCTTTTAGGAAAACATGAAGGTGTATATTAAAACCAATTGATTTAAGGAATTTTGCTGATAAACAATAGCTATATAATAAAAGAAAGAACTATTATAATCATCAGAATGCATCAGAACATTTAAGCAGGTCCATGCTGAATGTTGATGAGTAGGGCACAATGAAGGGTAATTTTCCTTTCTAACTTCTGCTGCAGATTTCCTGAATTTTAAACCCTCTCAACTGCAATAATAACAGTTATGCAATATTTCCTAACTGCCCCCAAGGTAAACTCAGATCCTGACTGAAAAGCTGTGTCACATTCTCTATTTATTTTGTTTATTCTCATATAGATTCTTCAGGATATAGATTCTGCAGGATAAATTTATTTTTGCTACATCTATATAGTCATGTTGCTATCAGGTAGATCCTGTGGTCTGTATGTGGTTGGTTATTGATTTACACGATGATTGGTAAAAGAGCTGGTAAATAATTTGCTACACTGTTTTTTCCAAGAATTACAGTATTTCAACATCCACCCATGGGTACTTCTATTGTTCATAATGATGACTAAATTACAATTTTGTCCACTGTTCCTGTAATATCAATCTGAATAATGTTACTTTTGTTAGAATTACTGCCATTAAGCCAATGATTCACAATAGCTGAAACAACAGCTAAAGTTCTGTCTCCTTTTGTTCACATTTCAGAGTACCATGGCACTGATCATGCTTGCCAAAAATGTCCTGAATTCAATGTGGAAGTATCTGAATTGAAGGTGAATCAAACCACATGAAGGCTCAAATGCATCAGTGTGTTGCAGAACTTACTCCATTGTGTCAGTCCTTCCAGTGCAACACATCCTTCTCCTGCTTGTCCTTTTTGTCTTTGCTGCTGCTTAAAGCAGGTGATCTATCTGAGTCTGGCACTGTTATATCCTTTTTCCTGCTCAAGTGGGCTTATGATAGGCTTAAAATGGTTTAAACTGCTGTGAACACAGATGTTGGCATGTTGAGTTACTGATCTGTGCTCCTTCTTATGTGGTTAGCTGGCTTAACTCCAGGGAACATAAACTCCACCTGTCCTCTAAGAGGCTTCCTGCCCTGAAGAGCAAATTGTCTTAAACAGGACTTTATTTCCTGGTAGATAGACACTTGCATCTGCCAGGTGTATTTTAATTTTCTCAGCTTTAGTGGACATCATGATGTCAGTCACTTAATCAACATGGCCTGAATTTCTTAGTAGGTGGTTAGAACATACTCAGAATTAGGTTTCAGATTTGGACTGATATTTAAATTATACATACAATTTTGAATCATGTTACTGAAGTTTTCCTGACCTTTCAGTTGATATCTTAGTTTTCCAAATGTACTATTCACCTTGTTTTTGTGGGTTTTTTTCCATTCCAAGATGCTTGTTCAGAACTATGATTATTTCTTGGGCAATGATTATCAGGTAATTCTTGGAATATTCAAGTATATCGTTAAGAAACCCCTAAAGTCTCCCCTGAGCAGTTTAAAACCCCCAAAAAAAAGAGGATTAGAAACAAGAACTTTTAAAATCAGACACCTGGTACCATAGCAGAGCTTGCTTGCTGTGGGGAAGATTTAAATGTTGGGATCTTCTTTATAAATTGAAGGTGATTGCATTAAGCCAGATATAATAAACTTTGCCACTAAAATCTACGTGAACAGAAGACATTTATACAATACCCCATGACTCAACTTGTTCAAAATTTGCCTGAGATTTAGAACTAAAGGTTTAGATATCTGTTCACAAAAGATATTAACCTTTCCTACTTTGTGAATCTATACCCTGCTTTCCTAGAAAACTGAAACAAGAAGTCTATTAGGAAAAGTATGTGGCATGGGTAGGCAGGTTTTGCTTGAAGAAGTTACTGAATTCTTTGGTATTGCAGTATTCCTGTGATGTTTTCCACTAAATATGTCCATGCATTGGTGATTCAAAGCAATCAAAACTACAGCTTGGTGTCCAAGCTACTGACTTTAGAGACAGAAATTAAATCTTACATGCACAAGAAAGTGAAGAGGAAAAGGTTTTGTCTTTAGGGACAAGATTTTCTGGAGACACAAATCTTTGAGGACATGGAATTTGACTCAGCTGGCTGAGCCCTCATCCATGAGCTGATGAATACAGTCCTCTCCCCTTAGATTAATTGCATCATCACTGTCAGTCAACACTTCAGAGCAGGGAAAAGACGTGCAATCTGTTTCTTGAAATGGTATCTATCTTCTCTTGTGCTTCATACAAAAGAATTTCCCAAATTATTTTGTATTTATCATTCCCACTATGAGATGTTGTAGCCTTCTTGTCTTACCTCTCAGGCATATAAACAGTGTTTTAGTGTCATTATAAAACTGTAACTATCCTTTCTTCTACGTGGCTTATAACTTGACTTTGAATTTAATTAAAAAAAAAAAATTAAAACCATCTTTTAAAATGCACTTGGCAATGAATTCTTATATTCTAGGGAACAAGTAATAAGTGCAAGATAAGTGGAGAAATTATTGCATATGGTTTTAAAAATTTCTTTTAGTTCTGGTTTTCATAAGGGCAAACAGAGAGGAAAACACTGTGGTGTCCAGTGAGGGCAGAGGGGTGGAATCAGATCTGCGTCTGCTCAGACTTGAGGGAACAGGTTAGGTTTCAAGAAAGGATGCATTTGTATCCCATGAACCAGGTTCTGTCTTGGATTCAAATTAATTAAAAACCTCCATACAAAACATATATATTCAAACTTTTGAATTTCACTTAATCCATGTCAAAAGATCAGTTTCTCAAACTCTTTTAAGTTTTAGAAACCTAAAAATATATTGGCTACTGGAATCCACTTTTGAAAACATATTAAAATACACAATCTTTTACACCACACTTAGGACCTCCTAAATGAGGATAACACTTACTGAGCTGGCAGGGAGCCTGCAAAGATCAGTTATTTTCTTTAAATTGAAACTTTGGTGTTTCAATCACAACCTAAATAGAAGGTGAATATAATATGTTTTGAAAGAACATGAAAAGACTTAGCATCTGGTTATTTCTTTTGGAGATGCTACATATGTAAACAATATATTTATCTTCCTTATATCATGAGGGAAATACTTGGAACGGAAACCAAACAAATTCATTCCAGGATGTTAATACATTTTAAATTTAGCTCATATTTCTTTTCAGTGAACATGTAATTCTAGATATTGTTGAATGGAATGTATAAAATGTTTGAAACATTCTTCCTACTGAAAAACACCAAATAAATACAGGGTGGTTTTTGTTTGTTTTGTTTTTACTGTTAAATAATTAAATAGTACTGGATTATATAATGTTGTATGTTGTTCCATCCAGAAATATGTGAAATTAAAGAATATTTGAATTTTTGATGATGTCTGATTCCTTTTTCTTAAAAATATCCAAACTTAATGAACCTGAAAGTTCAATATTTTAAAATCACATTACCTTAATTTTACATTGTGTTAGAGGAAATTTTAGAGTATACTACTCAATAGGACAGAAGCAAGACAGAGTAACTGGACAGTAAATAAGTAGAAAATAGAGTATTATCTATCACATCTGCTTCTGGCACAGTAACTGCTGATTTTCTCTCTTATTGTTTAGAATTTTCTTTCAGCTCTCTGAGCTGTCCATGACTACAAGTAGAACATCTGCAGCCTCTGACATTGTAACCATGAGGTTATATTGTGTACTGAAAAAATAGATGCACCTCAAGCTGGTCAAAGCTGTGACAAGCAGAATTCCAGCAAGATTCCAGGAAGAATTATTTCATTGGTTTGGTTGATGGAGCATTCACATTTCTTGCTTTGATATTACTTTGGAAATTCTTTTCTCTTCACTGGAGGAAGGAGTTAGATCTGAAATAAGGTCACTTTTCCACTAAACCTCTTCTGGAGCATTTGAATGAATAAAATATTGAAAGGTATTTACCAGGAAATTAATTTAATTAGCCAAAAATAATTAAATTAAATAAGTTTGAATCAAAATTTTACCTGTTTACTGCTATTCAAATTAATTTAGATTTAATTTGTTTACTGCCCTTCAAATATTGTCATTTTAGAAAATTAGTCTTGGGCATCTGAGTTAATAGTGTAGAAAAAGTAGCAGAATACTAGAAATAAATAATAATTTGATTTTCTAAAAACAAAAACAAAAACACAAACAAACAAACAAACCCACAAGCAAACAAACAAAAAAAACCAACAAAAAAAAAAGAAAAACTGGACCTCCATAAACCTGTTATAGGTCACCCTACATAAAAAAACATTCTGAACTCAGAATTTGCCAAATGCAAATTATAACACTTTCAAATACAAGTAAAGCAAGTGTTTAATCCCTGTGTTCCACTATCAGAGGATCCAGAAGGCATTTCCTTTTGTAACCAAAGGGATTTCTGGGTTTTAAGATAGATGAATGAGCAGGTTCAGAAATGTGCATAAGCCCTGATGGGGCAGGAAGTCTTTTGCAGCATTGAATTTTATCCTTTATTATTAAATTAACATCAGTTTGGAGCTTAAAAAGAAAAGGCCAGTTGCCAGAAAAAATAAATAATGTGCATGGTAATGTTACTACCTGACCTGGAAAATATTTCCATGTTCTGCAGTGGTCTGTCATTTTGAATTTGAAGACATAAGGAAATATAATTAGGCTGGATTTCTCATTAATAATAGAACATTTGAAATGAGTAAAAATTAGGCCACCTTCAAGTTGCTTAATTTGCATGCTAAATTTGAAAATTTAGTTATTTCTTTCCACAAAAAGGCAGAGACATAGAGAGACCCAAGAGTGAAGTAAGACTTTCATTTGAGTTTAACCAATTGTTAAGGAAATGTTGTTAAGGAAATTGTTGAGATTCCAATTGTTCAGGAAATGGTTGGGCCCTGAGAAAGCACCATTTGTGTTAATGCTTTTAAACTAAACTCATATAATACATCCCATCTTTAACGCCAACATCCAGAACCATCACTGAAAGTAGGATTGGAGTGAAGACTCGGAACTACAACTGATGGACTAGTATTCCCTAAAGAAGTTACATGGAAAGGAAGGGAGCCATAAATTGGGGAAGACAAAATGCAGTTCAGAGTAAGTGGTTTCCTCAATGGTTTACAGCTCCATTTCACATGAGTGACCCATCCTGGTGTAATTTCTACACTTGACATTTTCTTTCTCACTGGACTTCTGCTGCTCAAAAGATCAGTGTGTGAAATTTCTCTACAAGGCAGAAAATTTTCCCAAAGTGTTCTGCAAGAGTGGAGTCACTGCTATTGCCAAAAAATGGTTGTCTTAGGTTGCAATGCAAGATGTTACCAAAAATATGTGTTCTATACCATCTGTTAAAACCAGGTGG